>VYXC01002940.1:650781-707633 GCA_013397175.1 Platysteira castanea
ATGACAGAGTATTTATTAAAACGAAACCTTTAGCTAATAGCTTTTCGTTTGGATTTAATAAAAAGTAAATACTTCACAACATAATGAAGGGACCACTCACATCTAATAAAATATACCCTCCAATACAACCATCCAACTCATTTGAATCTCTTATTTTTCATTGTCCATGCACATGTTCAATTCCAGTTCTCACTCCCGGGTGTCTACAAAGCTATTAGGAAAAGGGTGGAAGTCCTCAGCTGCTGCACAGACCTTTCTCTGAGCTATCAAGCCACATTACAAAGGCAAGTGTGTTTCATTACCTCCCTCTGGTATGGGAAAAATAAGGTAGATTAAACAGCTTTTTAAACCTAGCAGAACCAGGACTTCTGTGATACCTAATCTTGTTCCTACACTTTAGAAACAGGGCAGCTAAGGATACAGAAACCACACATTCCCAGTGAGCTTCTAACAAGGCCAGTGCCTTAATGTAACTTGGTCCCTTATCTAGGCAGGAGAAACTTCTACAGAAATGGCATTCCTAAAACAGAAGATTTCATGTAGTTTTCAACATATGAACTCCAGTAATCTATTGAATTATGCAGGAATCTGTGAACAAGTAATCTAGTTCATGTTCTCTAATTTTTAAATTTTAAATTTTGGTAATACACAATTTCTGCAACATTATTTTAAGGCTGGTAGGTGGAGGAGATGTTTTGGAGGTGTTATATTCAGTGATATAATCACAGCATTAAGGGATCTGGACAATCCCTTTCCAAATTTCTTTACATTCCTAACTTGCCAAATAGGACAATGGTGAGGAACTAGTTCACTACTTACACTGCTTTCCCTGTGTGTGGGAATCATCTCACATAACTTCAGCTGCATAACTTTTAGATTAATAATTTAAGGGAACCACCTGACTGCTTCTCTCTGTAGGGACCAGAACACAGACAGGGGCCATTGAATTCCAGCTGGAGAATTACTCCAAAACATGTGGCAGCTTGAAATGCTCATCTAAGCCATGAGGCAAGCAGTGCTGTTCTGCCCTAACATGTACAACACACTTGCACAAAAACAGCTTTGTGAATGTCCCTTCAACACCCATTCTTTGTCAACACTATATATACACCATCCCAGAGTATCCCTAGTTCATTCTGACGTGACACACAATACACTGCAGCATTACCAATGCAGACTTGTGCATACAGTTCTCCATTAAATAAAACGTTCTCTGCTTGTTAGATCAAACACTGACACACACTCACCTATGTCCACTTCATCCAGAAAAACGTTTTGTATGTAGCATAAATTTCCCTATTAGATTTACAATTAGTTACAAATAATTCCTTTTGTAAGTACTAGAAAGGGCAAAGCTTTTTGATAATCCAACATGCAACTCTTCTTAGAAAAATGCTTTTTTATGAAGAAAATCTTAAGACAGGAAAAAGGTGGGAGGTTATTAACATCAAGAAGCCATTCTTCACAGAAACTAAATGTCCAAATGAAGAAACACAAATACCTCTAAATTACATATATAAATACCAAATCATTAACTTCATCCTCCAAATACTTCAGGAGAAACTTGTAAAAGGCATCCAGAACTGAGAGTCAATTATTTTCACTTGTTTTCATTTAAGGAGAAAAATTGCATTGTTAAGTAAATCTATTATCAGGACTAAAAGATAAAAAAAACCCTCATACTCAGAACTATGACCATGGCAGAAAAACCATGAGCATTCTGCTTGTGTGCAGTGTCAAGGAGTTGAAAGACATTCCCAAGCTAAAACCCATCCTCAGGGAAAACTCTGATGTGCCCATCTCAAATTGAAGTGTTAAAAGAAGTAGTTGCAAAACAGACAAAATAGACAGTAAAAAAATCACTGGAAACAGATGGTATTCATTCAATTTTGAAGCAACTGAAGGGTGAGACAGCTGAGCCAGTACCTGTGGTGAGTAATGGCCCATCAGCCTTGTCACCCACAGCTGCCCAAGTGGCAAATGCCTCAGTGGAGATACAGAGACCCATACTCTGAACCACCTGATGGCCCTACCAGGCAATGTAGCTGATGCTTTAACAGAAATGTAATACAGGGCACCTGGGCAGCTGTAACAGGTTGGGAGACTGCCAACAAAGATTTTGTAGAGGGAGAGACAGGTCATGGGCCACGTGGGCCTTTGGTCTAGATGGAGCTGTGGTCTGACCCAGTGTGCTCTTCTTAAAGTAAAGGAGATACCATAATATGCACTGTAGAACAGCACACACATTGCCTTCCTGTGATATAATCATAGGTGTGCTTAGTTCACAAATGTACTTCATCAGCTCCATCTGGGTTCTAAGAGGAAAGCAGGGTTCTCTCCTTTTAATTCCTTATCTCAAATAAAGGTCCTCCCAGTGCCATTTGTAACTTGGCCTTCAGGTTTTGCTGAGTTTGCAAGTATGTGGTGGAACGAAGAAAATAAGGTCACTGACAAAAGGATTTTTAGGAACTTTTTCAGTTGTTTGTTTAAGTACTGGCTCTCTAATTTCTCCAAGAAGACAGATATGATTAAATGTCTCATTACTTAAGTTTCAGCTCAGAAAATGCAGATAAAAGTGAGATAAGTTGGGTGAGAAGGTGATAATATAAATATATTCACCACATAATGGTGTTAGTGATACTAAATCTCAAAAATGGTCATTTACTTCGTATTAGTGAATTCCTATTGTTTCTTTACAGTATCACTTACAATTCCACATTCACAGAGAAAGAAAGAGCAAGACAACACAAACCTTGCAAGAACTCTAATTATCTCTACTTAAAATGGATTATTCTGGGAAAGATTAGAATATTTCTTTGCCACAAGACAAAAAAGTTGTGCACAAAGTCAAGCTGTGCAAGAAAGCACTGTCGCTGATCTATGTTGTTTGCAGACACAGCATGTCTGCTGTGATTTGTCAAAACTAATTTTTATTTTACAGATTGAGCAATACTGAGGTTTTGGTATTTTTCCCAGGCTCTTGGGCAACAGTTGGACTTCCTTCTCATCAATGAAGACCAAAGTTAACAGTTTCATGGCAAGTTACATCTGATGCCTACACAGGCTCTCCCTAATTAGTCAGGCCAAATGACAACGCCAGTGGAAGCCACAGCTAATAAATCTGTATTACCTTTCAGCTGCAATGGAAAAATCACCAGGAGTTTTTAGACATATATTTTCATTATTTTCAAATTTATAATTCCAGATTCTTCACAGCTAGATATTAGGGCTTTTAAATACTAGGATCCAATGGGCAATAGAAAGTGATTGTGCAGAGGTCCTGGGAAAAATAGACTTTAGTAAAGTCTCAGAGGAAAACCAATGTTTCTCCTTTTTTGACATTTTGGCATAGCATGCACAGGTATCCTGGGGTTACACAGGTCTGTTCCAAACTGATGCCAGCCTTAAGGCTGAGCTCCACATGGCATCCAGTGCACAGCCTTACAAGATAAAGACACTTATAACTTGCTTATGAAATTCTCTCCACTCTTGATTCTGAATCCTAAGAAATTACTTAAGGCTCCAATTTGCTACAGCTTAGCTGTGAACTCCTATGTATTATAGGAAGAAAAAAAAAAAAGCGAAGTCCTTTTGAGTTGAAGGAAAGACTAGTCACTAACCTAAAATAAATGAAACTGGCTCTAAGGTAAATTCAATTTAATTGATAGTTGGTTTGTTCACTAGCACAGCTGAGAAGTGAGTTATGGCTGAGGTGGATAATTTGTTAATTTCAGTTTACAAGAAAATGCAATTTACTTCTTCAAAGTTCTGGTTTGCAGATGTTTATAAATTCCTGACTTGATGCATTTGTGTAAACTGAGAAATTCCAAACTGCTACTGCTGTTACTTATTAAACTTAGCATAATTTGGTTTTGATTTAATAATCAAATTGGGTAATTAGAAAACCTAAAATTAAGCTAGGTATACAAGCACTATCCTTTCTTGACTACAATTTCTGTAAGTAGCAATAGCTTAATTTCTTTCAATAGGCCATAATCACTTATAAAATAGCTAGAAAACTGATTGCTCTATACTGTTAGTTAGACAACTGCTACTCTTCTCATAAGCCTCGTTAGTCCCTCTAATTTCTTCAATTTTACTTCATATTCCACTCTTATTTGGTCAAAATAGAGGACATGGAGAGACTTTTCTAGCAGCTTTTTGCTTCTGTTGTCCTAAATTCCCGTATCAGAGAGATTTGAAAGTTATTAATGGTAACTTTGACAGTTTTCCTTTGGAAATAATTTAGCAAACATCTATTATATCTAGATACTGATATATCGAAATGCTAACAAGATGAGGGATTTCTATGCCAAAGGCAAAGCCATTACTTCGTACCATCACTTTTGTTATGTTTCCCATTGGTAATGAAACGTATCCCAGAATACCACTAATAATCTGATTTTACATGGCACGGCTCACTTGCAGACTTCTGACTGAGAATTAGTAACTTCTGGAGCTCTACTGGTGCATATAAGCACCTCTTTCTTACAAACAAAGAGAGAGCTCCACAGTTCTTAACACTGTCCTATTTATTCCCCTGCCTTTGCATTTTGTGCTGCTGAGTCTGATCAGCCCAGCAAGGCTGGCCATCCAGGTACACAGTGCTGAAGGTGAAGAAACTGAACGGATTCATAAGTTTATAGAAAAAATTACCTCCTTATAGAAAAAATTTCTTTCTCCTCCTGGTTTCCTCTCATGGTTGCTGCTGTTTTCCCAGACTTACCTTTTCCCGGAGGAATATAGGTGGTCGTTATCTAGCACAAGCACCTTTAGCTCAGTAGTATGGCACTCTCTCAGTAATTCCCTTCCACTTCAGCAGCAAAGCCAGCCCAGCTCCAGCAGGGTCACAGGGACCTAAACGGTCACTGCAGCACAATTCTGATAAAAGACCTCAATCACTGATTTCTAGGGGCTTGAACATTGTTAACTGTGCTGAGAGCTCCCTGTCCCTGCTCAGTGTACATCCACAGAGCAGGGCACACTGGTCCATGCGGTCAAAACACCAGAATACTCATTCTCCCAGCTTCTGCTGTTTAATAGAAAAGCCAAAATTGTTTTAGAGAAGCCAGAACCCAGGATTCCCTGTTGAGATGCAAAATCTTTCCATTTTCCCTGGTTTTCCCCTGGGCCTCACCCACACAGGAAAGAATGTAGAACGTAAAACATACCAAAATACCCAGGCATAAAACAAAAAGTTCAAGCTCTAAATTAAGTGAGTAAAAATGCATTTTTAAGTGCCTTAAGCATAAAAAACAAGCTGCATAAAGCAGTCACAAAAACCTAAAACCTAGTTAAAAGCATGAGTTCTGCCTTTTGCAAAGTTAACTCTGTTCTAAACAAAAGTACAGCTAGCTTAGTTTACATTTTTAAAATCAACACAAATAAAACCATCTTGTGTACAATTTGTGTGAAAGTTACAACTACCATCGTAAATCAAAACTTAGTTAAAATAAATTAACAAGGGGGGGTGTTAAAAATCATGTAATTTCTCATTAGGTCAATTAAAAATATAATGTATTCGGTTTGGAATTCGGAAAGCACCTTTTGTCATCTTATATGCAGCTGCTGCTGAGAACTGCTATGCTACTGCCAATGCCAATGCTTTGAAAACAAAACCTGCTGTAACTGCCCACAAACTGCAAAACTAACTTAGCCATAAAATAAACTCTTGCTATAAATCAGTGGCTGCTAGCCTTTAAAAACCCATTACAACCTCGTCAATTCCCCGTCTTTCCCACCTGCACACAAAGGGAATCAAGAGGATCCTATCATGTCACCATAATCTCGAGCTGTAGGCTTTATAAGAAAGCTACACAAACTCATATGGTATCAGACTCCTGTCTGTCAAATCATTTTAAATAAATTCTAAGGATACAAAATGGATTACACCCTTCCAGGATCAAGACAACCAAATATGACATTGCTGACTCACCAGCAGGATTATTATGTTGACAGACAGTAGTCCTGGACTCGCATTAAAACAGATTATAACTATTTCTAGCTAAAAAATATCCTGGGCAAGGGAGTTTCTTAGCAGTACATTTCCTGTTTTGAGATTAGGCATCTCAGTGTCATGTAATCCCTAAATTACGTGCCCATGTGCCTTATTAGATGGACCTCTAGACCTCTTTTGAATAGTCCATCAGGTTTGCATTGTTGAGAGCAACAACAATGCTCCGAAAATGAATTACAAACTTGATTCCAACTCTCCTCATTGATTTTTTCTTCAGGATGAAGAAAGGTTTTTAGATAAAGCTGTGACATCTAGAGACTCCAGGCATCTCCAGTGTCAAAGGACAGCTGAGAAAAGACCTAATCTTACCACAGAAATAAACAAATTCACTAGTGCCTCTTGTACAGCATTACCTTACTTATACTTTGCCCTACCTGAAACTCAACCAAAGTCACTCCTCCATAAATCCATGTATGTTTTGCTGGAATGGAGATTTGCACATTTTTGATCACTCTAAAGAATTTCGAAAAACAAATCCGAGTTTAGTACGGAACAAAAAGGTTTAGGGTTTTAGAAACTATATAACTGTAAATTTCAGCTGTGGCAGTGACAACCATATTGCACTGCTGCACGAGTCAAGGTTCACAAACCGGAAGGATAAAACCTCTTATTGAAACACATTCTCCCTCAAAACTATCTTGTGCAATACAGAATATCTATCTCACAGGGAGTTTCAGCAATAAATTAGTCTGCCATATGTGTACGTATGGCAGCAGCAGCTGACACATATAGCTACAATGAATAACACATCCCAGATTTAAAGCTGACTATAAACAATGCATCTTATTAAATCATTCATCCCCGTAGCAGTCGCACCCAGTCCTGTTTAGGGAGACACCTTCAACATCTCATTAGGTATATGTCACAAGGGAGGGCCTGAAAGAGACTCTTGTCAGGATAACCCATATAGCTCAGGTTTAATTTGTGAGATGAGACAACCCTTTACACGTCACCACTACAGGTTTTACAAACAATGACAATTTTAACAGAGGGAATGCATCACCTGTGACACATAAAGGATTTTACAACTCATCCCCAAATTCCATATAACAGTTCCATCCCTCAAAGCAATGCCATATTCTCTACAATGGCTGTAGTGCAGTTTGCTGAACTTCTCACCCGTAATTATCTGATCTTTTTCAGAAAGTTTGTTCATTGGATGTTCTTTTTCTCTCAGTCAGTTCTTTGTCTCCTCCTAGCCTAACAGCAAGAACCAACTACAACACTGAAAACTTCTATCACAACTCCCCTCTTTGCACTACAGAGCTAGTTCCCACATCTGCCAGCCACCACACATCTTGCAAAAGTTACCCATGTGTTAGACTTGCTCTCAGTATCCCAACCTTAAAGCCTTTTCATTTTTGCAGACAGGTCAAGAATGCCTGAAGATGACTCTCTGCAGTTGCAGGACTGATTCTCTGCAAAACTCACCAAAACTCTTAGAGCTGAAATGAACACATACCATGGTAGCAGCAGACATCTGCATCTCCATGCCTTTCATTATTTGCAAATTATCTACAGTCCAATGTCTCCCATGTTTAACTTCAGACACAACATGGGGATTGGTAATTTACACAGGCACAAACACGTACATTCTTTATACTAGCACTAGTTCTCTACAAATTCTGCTCTGCTTTTTTACTCAATAAAAAATCAAAATTATTTGACACTCATGCAAGATTTCTTTGCAAATCAGATAGGACTTGTACATTCCACAGAATCCCTTATCCAGCCCAATTTACTTTAATTGTCCCATCATCTTTCTCCCACTACAGAAAACAAGCAAAGATGTCTGTAAGCTTGAGATGATGCACAAGCACTATATAAGTAGAACTAAGCGAACGCTAAGCACAAAGCCGCTTCCTGTTCTTTCAAGTGCTCAACATCCACAAAGGTATGTTCTCCATTACAAAAAACTTCACCTTGACATCAGACATTTCAATACTGTGGCCAGGCTGTAACATAAACCTCACAGAGATTCCTCAACTAGCTTTAAAGTAGCTGGGCTCACATACAAGTACGCCTGGTGCTGCTACAGTAAAATATACCAAAGAAGGTGGAAAAATACTGGAGGGTTAGGGCGTTAACCCATCACCAGGGGATTAAACAGGATGATTTGAGATAGTTGACAAATCAGGTGACAGCCCCACCCCTATGGAGGGTGCCTTGTCCCTTCCAACAATGTCAGTGAATGGCATAGAAATCCACTTGCCGACCAACCCAATTTATAGTGCAGCACGTTAAGGTAAACAATGAGCACAGATTCACATAACATTCAGGTATCAGTGGTGGCAGGAAGCATGTGACAAGGGCAAAAGAGACAGCACCTGAATTACCATCCCATTTAATCTATCATTAAATGCACATGACTGTGATGCCATAAACTTCACCCCTCCTACCACTAGTGGTGGTGCCCAAACTTCAGTTATCCCTGCAGCTTGTGTTCCCTTACTCTCCAATGTGACAGGAACTGCTTGCTCCAAATATGCCAATAAACCAGTTTACTAGGGAAATATTCACCAATAGCCAGTTGTGAGTGAATATGAATCTGCACACACCATCACTGAAAGAAAATGACACACAACCATCACAGGGACATGTGATGTGCATCCCTAAACAAACTTACAAGACATCACCCACTTAGTCCTCTTTTTGCTAATGGCTTTGTATCTAAGCTAAAATAAAAATGTCAATTCCAAAAAGATACTGTGCTTAATAATACGACTTCTCTAGCCAAGGGCAAACCCAATTGAATTATGTCATGGAATGATATATTTTCATACATTAAGGAATGATAAATTTTTATATATGCAAGAAAGAGCAGCAAGGCACTGTAACCAAAGCTGGATTGCTGCTTCTACACTGGAAGTCAGCTAGCACAGACTTCAAAGCTCTAAGTGCTATTCTTTAGCGAAGATAAATGCTGCTGTCTGCTAGTCACACATCATCTAACAGTGGCAACAGTAACATATTATCTTCCCCTACTTTTGTTCAAATTCTTAGTGAGCAACCAGAATTTCTTACACCTGGATATCATTCTGCCATTTCTGGGCTGTGCTGGAAAAGATGGACATATTTCAGAATCCCAATTAAGTCCTACAAGGAGGTCTTCTGGAAAAGACAAAATACTGGGGCCAGTCAAACTGAGTTCTGTGGCTGATTCCAATACAGAGTTCAGAGATGCCACACAAATTATTGGAGGAGGGCACTGCAGGCTAAATGAGAATGAAGAGGATAAAGAGTTGGGAGATCAAACTCCAAATCCCAGTTGCACCAGTCTCTCATTCAAATAGCCTCGTAGATTACAGTGCCTTGTGAATAAAGCTGATCTGAGGACACTGGATTCATCCCCAGATTTGGAGCACAAGTCTTGAGGAAATCGCCCAAATTTCCAGATGCTGGTCTCCTACTTTCACGGGGAGATGTTTCAGTCAAACTGATTATGCTATTTTGCAATTAGGTGGTGTTCTTTAATGAACCCTTAGTAAATTAACAAGGCTAATGTGCTGAATTCCCTGAGCTGTGATCCCTCGAAATGCAGCTTTTCCATACCACTAAGCATCTTACTACTACATTTTATACTCAGGGAGGTGCCTTAGGTACAAAGAGAAGTCATTTGAATACTTAAAACAAATCTTGCAAATACTGTAATGTCAGCAATACAGATCAGGCACACCAGCACTGCTTCCAAAACAGATAAAGCAGTAAGGATGGTGAGGCTACCAGACAGGAGCTGCAGGGAGGAATTAGCAGATCACCTGGAATTAGCAATACTACTAAAATTTCACCACCTACCAAAGGTGGAAAAGAAGATGAAAGGTGAAATAGGCAGATACTTATTTTTCATTTTGTTGGCAGAAAGAAAAAGAAGACAAAAGGACTTATGATTATCTTATTGTCATGAATGACCACAGAGTTCATGCCCCAGTTTGGTGTATGGGACTCACCCTGACCCATACAATGCATTCCAGACCATGAGCCCCACACCTGCTTCCACTGATACTCCCATATCCCATAGCAGAAGGAGAGGCTCTCTTAGTATAGACAGCAGCAGCTCCTGAATTTCTGTAGAGCCAAAAAGCAAACACAGGAGAAAGCATACTTCCAGCTTTGTCCCTCAGCTGGACTGGACAGATACTGGGGGATGCCTTGCCCCAGTTCTGTGAACCTCAAGCTAATGCCAAGCTTTTGCAACGAATATGAAATCAGTGTATTTGTCCTCTCCACAATCTTGAAATTAAGTGTCCAGAAACTTGACAAAGTCTTCCACTGTTAAAAACCTGTAGCTGGACATCTCCCTGTAAAATAACATAGAGATTGTCTTCATCAACCAAGTGCCTCTGGAACTATTTAGATCTCCAACACCATGAGCACCCAGAGTGGTGAACAAGTGGTACAACTTTGGACATCTCAGGCAGAACCACCTGAAGAAAGTCACAATGAAATTACTAGATCTAAGTAGCAGGACTCACAAAGGAAGACTAAACTAGCAGGGATTTCTGAATCAAAAACAAAAGGGCAGGGAATTTCGCTGATGTCAAAGGCCATTTTTAGGAGATTATATGTCTATTCTGCCTATCTGTGGAGACAGGAGAATCAAAGGGCTTAAGCACAGCAAGGCTTGGGGACATACAGTAATACAGTCCAACAAAACCCACAAGGAATACACCAGATAAGGAAGTTGTGGATTCCTCATTATTTAAGGCAGTTAAGTTCAGCAGACATCCAGCATAAATACTGGTGACACTGCTCCAGGGAAAAGGAAAGAATTAATTACATGATCTCAAAGGACTCTTCTGATACTCTTCCGACACTTGGAAGTGACTATAAGCACATTCAAACGGGCTGCTAATGCAAGGTGGATACCTACATAATTCATCTACCAAAGTTTGCTTTGTCTTCTCAGGAAACCTCTTATTATTATGAAATCCTACACCCATATACCTGCAGTTCCAAAAACATCCCATCCATCTCCTACAGACCCACAAAGCTCTTGGTTTAGAGGTGTAAGCGATGCAATGACAACTGATTCTCAAGAAGTGATGGACAGGGTGAAAAATCTAGTCAGTGGGTCTGGAGCCAAGCACAAAAAAAAATTACAGCAACAGACAGCAGGCAGATTAGAAACCACAAGTAGAAACCACAGCCAGAGCCAGCAACTCAGCAGTTGCAAAATTAACAGTGTTGGGTCATGAAGCATCAACCACAGGCTGATTATCAGCTCCAGGATGTCCCACAGAGCATCAGTGGAACATGATAAAAGCATTGTAACATTTGGAATGGAACATTCAGAACCTGCAGAACATTATACTCAGTTATAAAGGTGTTCCCAAGAAGGGACTGTTTTTCAGAACCTTACATTCAACTTTCTCATTTAGAACACTTCAGTTTTTTTCCATTCACATCATGGAATGTTTTGATTCTTAATACGAGCAACCAGAATTTTATTCCAGAGGAAATTCATCTCTTTCCAGTGCTAAGAACTAGCACAAAATTTGGAGAGGTGTGATTATCTACTCACACAAAGAGTGAGTAGCTTCTTAGTATTTTATTTACATAACTGGATATTTTAAAAAAGAACCTTTTATGTGCCATTTTCCAAAAGGCTACTATAATAAAAAGTGCTCTATATATCCCCATAGGAGTCTTTTTCACACTTCTTTGAGTGTAGTACATCTTGAAGTGAAGAATACAAACTCAAGCAAGAAAACCTCTCCAGTATCACCTATAAAGACCAAGTAAATATATATCAAGTGCAGTGGAGGATGATGACACATTTCAGAGATAAAAATATTACTCATTTCTACTGCTAAAGTATCCAATTCCTTTGACTACTGAAAAAACAATAACTAGTGTACTGACTCAATGACACATGCTAGTTTCATAATTAGGGTGGAGCATGCAACCAAATATAAAGGTTGCCCCAATCTGAGACTCTCACTGCTGGATACACCTGAAAGCTCCAGACTCTGAGCGAGGTAAGCATAGCCCAAATATATTGGGCCTTTCAAATCCTTAAACCTAACTTAGATTATTTCCTTTCTTAGGAAAGTTGCTCAGTTTTACAAGGGAAAAAAAACCAAGCAACTCTTTTAATCTAGGTTAAGTATTACTCATTAAATGGTTAATTAAACAATGAAGAGAGATGAAATATTTTTCAAATTCTGATTATTATTGTCTGCTTTGTTTGCAGTTATTCTTCAAGACAACATCTGAGAAACATGGAACATTTACTCAACGAAAACCTTCTGAAGTATTTTACCCAGTATGCTTTAAAGGAGGGCAGCACCAGTGCACTGTCCATTGATGGGCTGAAGAATCTTCTTCAGAATCAATTTGCACAGTACCTGAGGGTAAGTTTCACTCTCATTGTCTTCACTGTGCTTCCATGAAATGCACAAGAAAAAGGAAAGGCAGTGATGTTCAGAGCAGATTACCATGCCCAAACAGTTTCACTAAATCCATAAATAACTCTTAAATAAGGTTTGGCTTATAAAACTTCATTTACATTAATGAACAGTAGCTCCAAACAGATATTTGAGCACAGAGTTTATAACGAAGTCCTATGAAACAAAATGCAAAAAATCTAAGAAGCTGTTCTGTTTGGGTTTGGTTTTTTGTTGGGGTTTTTTTAATGCAAGCCAAATTTCACCTGAAATATTGTACCTGAATGTTGTAAAATATTTTTCATTTCAGTCTAAATAATTAATCTTGGATCTAGAAAGTATATAGGGAAAAAAAAATCTATAAACCAAGTAAAAGAGTAGAACACAAGAGACCTCAGCCAATTTCTATCTAGGTTAAATTACCACCATCACAAAACAAAAGTTTTGCCATTCCAAAATGATTCCAAGTCAAGAAAATAGATGCCACCAAGCTAGAGAGAGAAATACCCATTTCCTGTAGCTAGAAAAAAAATCTATGTTCTGATTTTATGTATATTCTCTGCCAAATCTTTCCTGAACTGCATTAGGACTCAATTTAGATTCTTTTGCTAGACAAATCTTTAAATACAGTGTTTTGGATATCTCACAAAAGCAATTTTTGCAGTAGGTCTGAAATAAGTGGTACTCCTATAGAAAAATATAGTATTTTGAGAACTACAGTAATCCAATTTAGTCATTTCAATTAACATGAAATGGCTTATTAAAAACAGACTCCCCAAAAAACCCCAATAAAGCACAAAGGGTTTTTTCTTTCCCTTATAGGACAGCTTAGAAATTAATTGCTAAAAATTAATAGAAATGTGATGGCAAATTCAGAAATACAATGCTTTTATATTAGCTGAAGACAATTCAGCATCATACCCATTTCCCCAGATATGTGGAAATGAAACTGTTCAGAAAAAGCAATACTGATGTTTTCTATCTGGACCTCAGACATTTTCAAGCAACGAGTCTGTTTGCAGACATTTATGGCACCATAATAAATCAATATCAAAACAAAACAGGACATTACAAAACATGCAGAGATACATGGTATAAAAAAAGAAAACATTTTAAGAATTTAAATTATAACTCCAAATTTGGTTTACATTATTTAATTAGCCTGATCAAGGCTGTTATCAGAATATTTACTGCATCAGGATGCTACATGCACTCTTACC
Source organism: Platysteira castanea (assembly GCA_013397175.1). Classification (NCBI taxonomy): domain Eukaryota; kingdom Metazoa; phylum Chordata; class Aves; order Passeriformes; genus Platysteira; species Platysteira castanea. The sequence goes on from VYXC01002940.1 coordinate 664,404, forward strand.
AGACACAACAAATAAAAGAAGCTAATAATCTGAACTAGATTTAATATATTAGCAAGATTTTTTTCAACAGTGAATACAGCATTCCTACTAAAGAGCAGGAAAAGGGAGGGAAAGAGACCCTCAGATCCTGGCCCAATGCATAAAGAAAGTAGCAATATGTTTCCAATTTAGTATCTAACAAAGGAGTAGGTGGTATGCATATTAATTTTTACTGGTGATTATGTACCTGTTGCAGCTATTTCACCTGCCCCATTTCCCATGTTCCAAATTTACCCAGAAGACTGAAGTAACCCATCTGAGTAATACTTCATATTTCTCAAATGGTTCTATGTCTTTGTTAACATTTTTGGCAGGCAATAGCAGACACTGTCCTACTAGTTTAACCAGTCAAACTAGTAAATACAACACCACCAGTAACACCTTCAAGTAACACTGACTGTTATTGACTGCGTCACTTCTTGGCAACATTCTTCATAGAAAAATGCTTATGGTGATCTAATTATTTCATTCTTTTTTTTTTAAATTCTTGTCCTATAAACACAGGATCAATTCTCACTTGATAACATAATTAAATCGCTGGACAAAAATAAGGATGGATCTGTCAGCTTTGATGAGTTTATAATGATTGTAAAAAGGATAACTAGTACAGGACAATGAGCATCTGCAAGAACGAGTATCACTGCTTTGAAGAAGAACCTGGCATTTGTTTACATTATGCGTACATCTAAACCCACAGATTTGTTATTATTTTAAAGCATATGGAATAAAGATTTAACAGATAACACAGTATGTCTGTATTGTGTTTCCTTCACAGTCACCAGCCACACATTCCAGCTAAAATGCCTTCCAACTAGTTCAGAACTACTGTTTCTATTTCACGCTACATTTGAGAGGTTATTTAACAAATCCTGCTTTATCTGGGCCATTATTTGGACCTCTAGAGAAATTCAAATCACACAGTTTCTAAAAGACACAATAAGAAAGGTGCAGCATTCCATTTCAGGAGTGTTCCCTAGCGTATACTATCCAATTCTCCTCCCAGTTCAGTTTCATCATTCGCAAAAGATGAATAGAACAAGCAGTTCAAATTTTTAGAAAATGAAGTACTTATTTTCAATAGCAATGTAACAATACCAAGTATGAGCATCTAATGTTGCAGTTATCATTTTAAATTATATTTACATAAGTATGTACTTTTTTTGTTATGACTCTGTAAGTGGGAACACAAGTATATCAATAAACTGTTGTTGTAGTTAAAATTCATTAGCTTTATTTGGTGCAGTCTTAACCTTTTCATTGCATGATTCCTGTAACAGATGTGTTTTCACACATGATTCATAGGCATTACCATCTACTTCAAGAAGAAATTAGTGAAAGAGAAATACGAAGAATGGACATTTTGAAGACAAGTAATCAGTGGATTAGGCACTAATCCTACTAGATAACTAATTTTGGGCTGAATTTTAACACCAACATCATCCATTATCTTGATAAATCACTTAGATCTCAGAGTTACTTAAGGACTTAAAGACTCAGCCTAATTACAAAACCTGTCAAGTGCATTCAAAATCCCATACTGCTGTGGTTCCTATCCCTGAATTTCTCCTCCATAAAATGAGAAATAAAGTACTCCACACCAGTGATGCACGAATAGAAGCCTTACAAAACATGATCTTTAAATATGCTATGCATGTCCTAACATGCTCCCAGGCCATTCTTTTACAAAAGCCCTTTAGGTGATGAAATGTATTATTTCTTGGAAGAAAGAAAGTAGTATTTATTACTTTTTTTCTGGTTTATGAAAATATTCTAAATTAACAACATGCTATGATTTCAAAAGTAAATACACTACATGCACATTATGCTAACTAAGCTCCACTAGTGACTTTACACAAACACCTAAGTACAATCACAGAATTTTAAGAGGTGTTTTTGCATGTGTAAGACATACGTTCCTTTTCATCTCTTAGACAACCTTAGAAATTTTGGCATTCAATCAGGTTACTGACATTCTGAATAGGAAACATGGGTACCAGGAAACTACCATGTTTTAAGAGTGTCACCTACTGGCAAAATATACTTCTGCACAATTTCTTGAATATATAGAAAATGCAGTTATTTTACCCAGTGCAGTAAGATCAGGTTCATGATCCTATACAAGGTGTAACTGGTCATGAAGAACAATGGTCACAATTAAAATTAGCTTTTCTAAATCAAAGGAAAAAAAAGGAAAATTATTTCCAGAAAGAGTCTTTTTTTCTTCCAGAACAGTATTAGATGCAGTTGCAAAAAAATTGACAAAGAACATAATTTAAAGGATCATAAAAAAAAATATCCAAGTTTAATAGTAGAGGAAGATGAGGGAAATGGAACAAAACAAGTAATTCTTCATCAATCCAGTGAATGCACTTCACTAGCAGTTCAGACTATACAGTTTCCCTTTTAAAGGAGTTACTTTTGAAATTACCATTTGCATAAGACAATTCATACCAAGCTCTACGCTTAAGCAAATGTGTTACTTTTCTGAACAGCCATCCTCCTGCAAAGAATACTAAAAATTTTAAAAAGGCTAGAAAGTAAAGCAGAAACCTTAAAAATACATAATGGGAACATCACCTGCAACTAAACAACCAAGATGAGAACAAGAACTTGGGCTCTGCTTAGAGCTCACATACCTCCCTCATCTTCCCTACTGAACTAGGGCAACACTCCAGGCCTGGGGAAGAGTGGCTGGAAAGCTGCCCTGGGGAAAAGGACATTCAGGTGCTGGAGCATGTCCAGAAAAGGGCAAGAGAGCTGATGAAGGGTCTGGAGCACAAGTCTGATGTGGAGCTGCTGAAGGAGCTGGTGTTTATCCTGGAGAAGAGGAGGCTCACGGGTGACCTTATCACTCTCTACAGCTGCCTGACAGGAGATTGTAGCCAGATGGAGATCAGGCTCTTCTCTCAGGCAGCCAGCGACAGGATGAGAGGAAACAGCCTCAAGCTGTGCCACAGGAGGTTCAGGTTGGAAATCGGGAATAATTTCTTCACTGAAAGGGTTGTTAAGCTTTGGAATGGGCTGCCCAGGGACGTGGTGGAGTCACCATCTCTGGAGATGTTCAAGACATGGCTGTACGTGGTACTTAGGGCCATGGTCTGTCTAGTTGACAAGGTGGTATTTGGTTTAAGGTTGGACTTGATGAACTTGGAGGTCTTTTCCAACCCAAATGATTTTGTGTAATACTGACTTATGTGAGTACTTCATAACTGTAGTTTTTATTTGCAACAAAAAGGTTGAAATTTCCATAGATGCAGACAACAAAGAGAAACAAAGGAGACCAAAATATTTTCTAAATACTTTAGGATGAAACTATCAACTTCAGTAGTACAGTTCTGACTACCTGAATGCTTAGCAAATTAAGAAGCAATGTAAGTAGCTGCGTATTTTATGATGCCATTCAGTTCCCCTGTCAAACTATGTTTCAAGCTTTGCTTCTTTTTTAAAAAATGAAAGGAAATATAACTAATGCCTCACCAGCACCTTTCTTCTCCCTCTTCACTTTCCAAAGGAGGGGAAACCAGAAGAAAAGTACACTGCTTCAGTCCTAAGTTAGCACACAGTGGCATCACAAGATATTATCAATGCTGATATATTCCAGTTAACTTTCTTGGATAATGAAACATCTACATCAGTTTGGCAGTTCACAAGCTTCAGTAATCTGCTTCTCTCTCAACTGTTTTTATTGATTATATAGAATATCTTAACAGCTTTCAGCACAAGATGGACTCTGCTAAGACAGATTATTTAGCAGCTGTAATTATTGGTATTGCAAATCTCCCACTTGGAATGATTTACATCTCTTTCTTGTCCAGAACTGAGGTGTCAAAGATCAGATTAAGATGCTGAAATATGACTGTCAATAACCAATTTCAGAACTTTAATGCAGCTCAGAAAAACAGAATATCCATTATACACACTGCAGTGATAACGCTTCCATTGTAAACAATGTATTAATCTTCTATGACACATACATTCATTCCATTATTTTCTTAACTTTATGTCCACATAATTTTCTCTTTAACATATCTACCTTACTTGCCCTTGAAAGCAAACTGCAAATCACCCAAATACAATTAAATAAAACTGGCACTCAAAAAGCTCTAGAAACAAGAATGCCCCAGAAATTGTCTTCTGGTTCTCCCTTCTTACAACCTAAAATTTTACAGGAAGCTTTCAACATCCTCCACATTTTACAACATGTTGCTATTATGAAATTGACCCCCTGCAGTGAAAGAGTACATGTTTGCACACATTCAAGGAGGAAGGAAGAGACCTCTATCTATGGAAAGGCCACAAATTTGATGCCAAAAACAAATCTTACCTTCACTCACCTGAGGACTTCTCCAAACACCACCAAGTTTTAGCAGCAAGTCCCACACTGAAACTCTGAAGGTCTTTAATTTACTAGATTATCTTTTCTATGCAATCAAGCAACTTTGACGAACAGGGCAAATGCTCTGAAAACCCTCCTATTTGCACATTTCAGACTAAGCAGACATGAAAAAAAGTATGTTTTACTTGCAAATCCCAACAAAACTCTTTTGAAGGAAATTCATACAGAAAGAGGTCACTGTGAGCAACTCATCTAATTTGTCACTAGAGCAAATGTTTACATCTCACATCAAGACAACTGCTTTATTTCTCATATTTATTTCTGTTCTTTTTCATTTTCTTAAAAACCCTCTTTCACTGATCACTTTGAAGTTTTACTACATTAATAATGTGATTAAATCCACTCTAAAATCCTACCATCAGCCTATGATGCAGAGAGCCCTGCTGTATCTGGGGCACTGAAATTTTTGTCAAAAGGAGGACCATAAGATGCATGGGGAGAGGGGTGTAGTGGTTATTTATACTATATATATAAAGGAAATATAAGAATTTTTTAACCCATTCCATTTAATCTTTATCTTGTCATATAATTTTTTTGGTAATAGTTTTGTGCTACACTTTTCAGCTCCCTTTTATATTTTATTCTCTAGTAAAGGCAACCTAATCATTATTGTCTACTCCCAGCATGAGTTTACACAGACAAGGAAACTATTCAAAAAATTACAAAAATAAAGCTAAGGCAATTCACAGAAGCAAATAGGCAATGGCAAGAGACTACCAAAAGAAAATACCTTTTTAAACAATATTGAGTAAGGACAACAGATAACACCTCATGTCCTACCACATCAAAATATAGATAGATTTTAACTAACACAGAGGTAATTCGCTTTTAGCAAAGATGTATGTTCACAAAACACATGCAGGAAAAAAACAGTACTTACAACGGGGTTTTTTGTGTCTGGGTCAAATTCTGTAGAATTTGCATCTGGAATAAAAGTTCAAAATAAACACAGTACATTTGCTCTACAGGCACTACAAACTCCTAACTCTGTGGTATTTCAGGGCTTGTCCACATTTATGTTACAATCTCATGTGTTGAAACACATCCTGCACCACTTTTGAAGCAACCACAGGAAGCATATGACCTCCTATACATATGTCCCCTTTCCTGCTTTCCAAAACACTTTCCTCTCAGCTCTTAGTATTCGAAATTCATTGATAATTTAAATCTCTTCACACTACTACTGCAATGGTTCTTGTTTGGCTACTCTGGGAAAGGAAGGCAAGTGAGAAAACCACTTCTCATGTTTTACTCCTCACCACCGGAACACTTCAGAAACAAACTACAGAGGTGAACTCTAAGCACACTTTCTCCTACACTCTTTAGATCAAGAAGCAGGTTTCAAGCAATCTGTATGAGAAAGAGTTCTTACTCCCTTGCACAGAGAGGTAAGCACAGGGTACTTAGCTGAAAATGATCTTGCTGCAAGAGCGAAGTATCTAACAATCACGGGATCAGTAAACAGTTCTAATAATAGACATACATTTCACATAGAGAATAAAAATTCTTCTAAACAAATCATATTCACACTAGCATACTGAGCTTACCTTCCCAATTCAAACAGTTTCTTGCAAATTCCACAACTGCTAACTGCATTCCCAAGCAAACTCCTAGAAGGGAAAACAAAAACTCCAGAATTTACCAGGACAAAGAGTAGGACTGACTAAGTACTTGCTGTTCTGTCTTAAACTTGACTGCTTTGAAATCTTGGTATTCATTGCATATACACAGACTTACAAAAAGTTAAACCAAAAGTGGCTGCTCAATGTAAAACTCACACTTCAAACTTGGCACACTATAAATACATGTGACACCATTATGTGCTTTAAGCCCTTTCAAAGATATTTATTCCTCTCATCTATTTTACCAGTAATTACTGCAGAGACAAGCAGAAGCTGAAAGCCTGGGTATATCCAGACTCAAACTTTGCTTTGGCAACTACTCAGACACTTTAAAAAAAGTAAGAAATGTGGAGTAGGAAGCAAAGCCTCAGAGGCACTTACACAAACAGCACTTAGCTCATAGGCCTTATATAGCTTACAGATGACATCTTTAGACTTTCCCACAACATAAACTAGTAAATGAAAAAAAACACTTAATATAGCAAAAGTGGTCCAAAGATATCTCTTTTTTCTGCACACTGTTTAATAAAGAAAATTATACTGATTTAATTACAATGAGAAGCAAAGACTCCATTTTTGTACATAGCAAATTAAACCTTTGCAGTAGGGACTGTGTTTTTTCCTTCCTTAAACAGTAGACACGGTACACAACTATGATCCTGGGGATTCTTTACAGGGCAGATAGTCACAGCATCACACATACTTCCCTAAGACAGGATCTTTCCCTAATGTGGGGGTTTGGGGATCTTTTTAATCAAATCAATTAGTTTGCGATACATCTCCTAAACACAGTCATTTCTCCCTCCAGTGATCTTACCAAGAAAAGGTTTTTTCTTTGTTCTTGCCCAGGAGATAGCTTGGAGTTTGCCTTCTGTTCCCCTAATTCCAAAACCTCCTGGGACCAGAATGCCACTGTAATGACAGCCATATATAAAAGAACCAACATGTAAAATCAAGCCAGCAGAGAAATCCATACAACTTGAAGATTTTTGAGATCATAACTAAGCAAGCACAATGTATTAAAGGCATGTTTTATATGACCACTCAGAATACAGAGAAATGAACTCTTAAGTTTGGAGATTTCTTTCATCTACCCACCCCAATTCTCATCTGACCAATATCACGCTTCACAGTGAAATTCCCACTGCTTAAATAAATATTGGTCAAATAAACAAGCTACATATTCACTACTTAGAACCGTAACACCCAACGTTTAGATCTTCTAATACCAAAAAAATTAAATGCATCTAGACAAGAAACAACATCTCTTTAAAAATACAAATTGAAATCATGGCAATCATTCTTAACAGAGACATTTGCAGAGTGTCACTAGCATTTACAAGCACCTCTCACTATGCTGCACGTTGACAACAAAAAACCTTTGTCAACTGACCTGCACTGTAAAGAAAGGTCAGATATCTCAAAAAGTAAAACAACAACAAAAAACCCCAAAATCCTAAACCAACAACCTAAAACTACTACTCGGCCAAAGATATCAGGCAGAGTTTGAGGATATGGGTTGATACTTTAATTTGCTGGAGCTTGTCACCAAACATGCAATCTATCCTTCCATGTAAGTAACAGCAGTTTGGATGCATTAGGAAATTATTTGATTTATTGAAGCATTTTTCATCACATGAAGTAAATATCATGGTCTGCATTTGGGATACAGAACGCACAACACTTACTCTGCTTTGCATAGTTTGTGCCATGCCTGGTGATATTTCACTGAGTTCTCTGCTTCTGTAGAACGTTCAAGTTCTGTTGAATCTATGTACTAATAAAGAAAAATATGCAATGAAATAGTCTCTTCCACAGAAAGAGCAGCAGACAGTATATAATCAAGCACTGAGAGAAATTATTGAGTTTCAAGTGAATTTGCCAATAAACCTGTAACAACTTCACTGAAGACCCAGTATTTGCTTTTAAGACCAAGTGTTTGCTCTAATTGCAGCAATCTGTGCCCCTTTCTTTGCACATAGCTCAGGAGTTCTGCTGGCCTACAGCCCTGCTTTGCACCCTCCAGGCAAGCAGACTTACTAGAATTCTTTGTAACTGTGAACCCAGGTTATCTTCCAATGGCAACCAGGGCCAAACAAGGAGTGGCGCTGACCTCATCCTGTTATCCCAATGGGATGTAGCCAGGATGTTTGCTTTCCCGGCTTTTGGGTGCTACAGCTTATCTAGTCTTATTATGAGACTGGAAAAATCTGCATTGTCTGTGAGAAAGGCATTCCTGAGGACTCTTGGGTAGAAAGGGAGACAAATGCATTATCTGTGGCCTACTAGAAATACTGCATTAGAATCTCTAGTGCCATTAAAAAGCACAGCTCCTGAGGCATCACTAGAGTGAAGTGAGGGGACAATGTACTGCACTGGGGACACAAAACATCACAGTCTGATTTTGGGTTTTGCCAGTCATTTTCTCAGACTAACATAATTAACCACATCCTGATGTAGAATCCAACCTCCATAGAAATGAGATCATCTGAAATGGGAGAACTCACCTGTGTGCAGAGAAATGCAACTGACAAGGAGACTGCTGGAAGTTTCCCAGACAGGACTGCTTTCTAGCAAATATTTTCTACTTTTTCCACATTCCAGCAGGCATCAAAAATACAACAGAAAAATAACTACTTTTGAATGTTGCTATTCTATACTAAAAGAATATTACAGGATCAACTAAAAGGACACTATGATATTGCAAGGTTGGAAAGAGAAACTATTGACAGCTGGAGTTAATTGTATTTTCCTTGCCAAACATATTGAGAAGGCATATTTATCAGTTCAACAAGTATCAACATTTCATCATTCAGATTAAGCAGTTCCTTCAGAGCATGGGATTATACTGAGAGCCTTTGGGCATCAACACTAAAAGGAGGTTTGGACAGACAGGTAAGTATAGCGGGAGCTGTGTCTGTTAATATTTCAACAGTGCACTGGAGCTCAGCAACCACCACTTCTCATGCTTGTTAATGCAGAAGCCCCACCAAACTTAAGATCAGCTGCACACAAAGCTTGCTGTGCATTCGCAGACAGGGCACCTCTCACCTCTTTTGCTAAAAGCAAAGCTATTTTTCATATCATAAAAATTTCCTGCTCTGCAGCTGTCAGTGTGACACACTACAGTGACAATCACGTAGGTCAGAAAGGACCTTGGGAAGTTTCGAGCCCCATTCCCTGCTCAAAGCAAGTCAAATTAGAGCAGGCTGCTTAGGGTCATTTCCAGTCAGGATCTAAAAATCTCCATGGATCAATTCTGACTTCCCACTTTCTTGTTTTTTCATGCACACAGAAATAACTTTTTGGAATATTTGGTAATAATCTTTTAGGGAACAAGGAAAGGCTGACCACCTGCCATTTCCCCAAATCCTAATTTTTGCTTTTTTTTAAGACTGGTACTTTTGCCCTTTTCTAGTCATAGAATAATTAGATTGGAAAGGATCTCTAAGATCATTGAATCCAACTTAACCCAGGATTGACAAGTTTACCATAAAACCACGTGTCATGAAAACAAGTGAAATCTAACTTTCATAGTAAATACAAATTTGCAGACAAGGTCTGCTTTTTCATCAGATCCAGTTTTGGGTAACTTCAGTGTTCCTTTCAGATAAGTTTAGTTACAAATAAAGTAACTAAATCTGTAAATTTTTTTTTTAAATGAGATGCTTGGCCAGTCTGTATTTATCCGCATGATTCATTTTCTAATTTTCACATGAATTAAAACTGCCCCATGTGATGGGAACTAGTAGGTTACCACAGAATGATACAGTAGTAGATTCAAAGTATCCTTGAAAGCAAAAACCAGAAATATCCTCACCATTAAATCCAGTTTGTAATTAATTGCCAGCGCAGAGTGTTCCAGAGCTTTGAAAACAGATGCATAGCAGTCACTTAGTTTTGTGTACTTGCCAACGAGAGCTATGGAACACACCTTCAGCAACCTTTCATATCTGATAAAAACAAGTTCTTCAGTTACTAAACCAAATTTCACAAAAAACCCCATTTTAATAGTTTTTGCTTTTTTTTTTACAGTGTTTGCTTTTTCTTTAACTCCACAAAATACCTCCAAAAATTTCTGAACTGCCAATGGTTTTAAACCCAGACCATTCACAGGTGTTGATCAGCACTATCCCCCGTCCAGTTTGGTGACTTCATAGCAGCTAAAAACCTAACTTAAATTAAAGCACTTCTAGAGAAAGCAGTAGGATATAGAATACCTGCAAGCCATTTTCTTCCACTTCATTAGAAGATCACTTGGCTGGTCATCAATAGGTAAATTTAGCCTCTGCTTAAAATACTTAATGATGCCTTGCTCCTCCAATAGGATTGGTACTCGGTAAGTAGAAGAAACATCATGAATAAATATCACCTAACAAAAAAAAGCAGAACATAAAAAACTTAGGTAAATTTTTCATAGGAAACATTCATTATATTTTTAGATATTACGTGCATTTTTTTATTCTACACACATTCCGATTTTTAAATACCTTCCTTCTGAATGAGCAAGACAGCATAGCTAATATTTAAGGTTCCATTAATCTATAAGAAGAAAGTTACTTAAAAAGCAAAAACGTGTTTTACTTCTTCATAACATCATGCAGGCTTGTAAAGCCTCTCAATGCATCAGTTTTAATGCAAACATCTGGCCCCATAAGCACTCATGCTTGCTAGCACTTCTTCCCCTCTCACCAACTTGAAGAGTATTAGCCACGAAAGCAAGAAAACAAATTAAACCTAACAAAACAGACCCAATTTGGTTGTGAAAAAATCTCCTAAATGTATTTTGTTAGTGAACTAGGCTAAGTAATTACTGAGTACAGTCCATTTAAGGACCCTTTTGTTAAGAACACATTTATAAACTGCATCTAAGCTGCCAGCAATTAAGCTGATTGTGCTTGGCTCACCTGAGATCACAGAGCTCAGATCTGAGCACAAGTGTTCTCTTCCCTGACAGATATGAGCAGTAGAGGACACTCGCTTTGCTACCCTTGAGCTGCTTCTGTTCATCACATAACTTTGTACATGTGCATGCTGCCCCATGCCTCTCTGAGTGTCTGTTCAATTTGAAATGCCATATAACTACTTGCATCTGTTCTACCTTCAGTATTATCCATTACATGGAAGAGCAAAATGCTCTCACTCGCAGTCGATTAACAAAATTAATATTTGAATTGCAATTAATTGCAAACTATTAAGGGAAAAATCACACATGAATTACAAAAGGACATATAACTACACAGTAGATGCACGTTTAAGGGCATAAATAGCCTACTACATATTATCACAGTAAGAGTGTTCATGTGGCTGTGACCATCTGTGGACATAAGCAACTCACTCACCTTTAACTTTGTTCATCCATTTTTATGATCACCTGAGATGATTTATGGGCAATAACCAACCACAGTTGTGAAAATTATGCAGTTTCAGGCTATGTATAACAACTAACCATGCACTTAAAATCTATTCCTTTCATTGGCTTTCACATGACATGCGTTTAAATTATTAATGACCATTTGACATAAAACTTAACATATATACCCCTGATATTTTGAAAATGCTATAGCATCCATAATAGCAAGATAAAAATTATAAAAACAATTACATTTGAATGAACCAGTCTGAAGTTGAAAAGAGAAATGCACAGAAATACTTGGATACTTTCCCACATGTAATATTGAAGTACAGACCTGCTCAGGCTCCACATGACAAAACATAGAAATCTTCTCCTTCACAGCCATCTCTATGGGTTTTGCACTTCTGCAGACTATCTGTCATAACAGAAGGAAAAACTTCAAATACTTACTAGGCAAACCAATAAAAGATTCTCAATACTTCATAGAGAAAGTCATCTCCTTTGGAAGCAGAACACAAACAAATGTGCCTTTTTTTTACTCTTTCCCCTCTTTTGGAGTTCTACGACATATCACAGCTCACAAACGTCTACCCAGCAAGGCAGAAGTAAATCAGTCACCTGCCCATACTGACCTATTTTCATTCATCTTTCATTGGCATTCTCTGTAATACTGCTTCCTCATGCTCTCCTTTCTTGCAGATACTACTGTAATACTCTTTACCTGAAGTCTAGCAGCTCTGTAAGTATGAATATGATGAACCAAAGGGAATACTGTAATCTTATCAATAAGCTCAGATTTAAAATGAGAGCAGTAAAACTTAGCTTACTTGCATGAGTATTTCAGTATTTCAGCATCTTTTTAATTTACACACCATGACAAAAAAGAGGCCAAAGAAGAGAAAACTAATTCATAATTGTATGGAGTTTTTACTGGTGCAATTATTCTGCTAGTATTTTGCCGATACATTTAAACCCCAGTACTTTTCAAAAACACTGATAATTTTTAACCAATGAAGAAAATAATTGTATGTCTTGGTGCTTGTTGGATGGGGTTTTTTTTTGCATCATGTAATTCCAGGCAACTAGTTCAAAATGCAGAACTGCTCTATCGAAGTGCCTATTGATTACTCAGTCTACTCCCTTACGTTATTTTGAAACCTGAAAGTATAACAGAAAGTACAATGATCCTGTTACAAGATTAGTTCATTACTTTCCCCATCTTTGTAGCAAATGCAACTACTTCATCCATCAAGCTCTTTTGCTTAGAAACTTGTAGCTGACCTTTGATCACCTTGCTAATGCAGCTTAGCTATACTGATAGTGATGGAGTCTAATTAACTTACCCTACCCTCACAAGTAATTCTAGAAACAGAAAAAAAATGCCAAGTATAAGGGAACATCAGTGCACGTTCAAATCAAAATGTAATTAGGAAAACAATTTGTACATTCTATTCACTTAAGCACAAATCATACTTAAAAATTTGGTACACTTTGAAGCTGAAGATATAATTCATAAACCTTGACAGTATGAGCACATGACTAAACACACTGAAATCTATCATCCATCTTGCAGAGACAAATTTAAAGTTAATGCAGACACAGAAATCAAAAACATCAGAATCAGCATGAAAGTAACAAAACTACGGTAACAGTAGCAAAGATGCACCACAAAGGAACATAACACACGGAAGATGAGGAACAATTGACTCCAACGGGCAGCACTGACAAGCGTATACTCAAAGTGCTGCATCAGAGTCCAGGATCTCTGCAGCTACTGCTTGCTCATTTGGCACTCAGAACCCCCCAGGGAGAACAGAGAGGCTCCTGCACACAGAGCTGAGCAGCCACCCCAGGGATGCCCCGGAGCAGACAGGGAGGCAGCAGGGATTCAGAACAGGATAAGCCGGGCTCAGCTGGGCCAGCCTGGCAGTACAGCTCATGAAGGAAGCTTTCCTGGCTGCTGCTGCAGGAGCTGCCCCATGTGCTGCTCTGGCAGCAACCATTTAAATATCGTCCTGAAGCAGCGCTCAAGGAACCTTGTGAGGGCGCCAAGAAGCTGCACCTCGAGTGAGATCTGTCCCTGCCTCAGGTGTCAACAGCAGCAGTCAAAAAACAAAAATGATACTACGCTCCTGGCAGTCCCAGAACTGCCCCAGGCAAGGACCCAAGATGCAAGACAGTGACTATGTTTGTCTGTTCTTCTTTTACTACACACACCCACTTACCAGGCTTTTAAAAATATTTTATTTTTTGGAGGGGAGAGAGAAGTCAGGCACTGGCAATTGCCTTAAAGGCCTTCAAAAAGCACTTGCAACTTTCCCTATGCAATTAGCATTTCAAGAGGGATTTTGGAGAGTAGGCCCTGAAACTTGGAATACAGTACAGCATTACATTAATAAAAGTCTTTCCTTCCACAAGCTGGTTACAATGACCATGTCACAACCATTTGACACCAAACACATCTTTCACATATCCTGTTTACAAATCTGTCGTTGTCTCGTAGCAGTAGGAAGAAGAGAGAGAGACAGAAGACAAGATTCCAGTACTAGAATGTGATTTATTTATTTATTTTACAACTCTTCTTATAGACTTTATGCTTCATGGTGTAATTGGTCAGAGGATCAGCTACCCCTTAGAGAATCACTGGCTGAAGACCTACAGCATCCATTTGTCAAAATATTTTTCTACTGTACTATAAACAAAATGCAGGTGCCCATGGTTTACAAAACTCTACTGATAGCTTCTGTGGGAAAGAGGAGTCTCTCACGGGATAGGAAAGAATCAAGAAAAGTTCTTGCGAGCAGCATATTCTGTATCCACACAAATCCATTGGTTTTTTAGTTAAAAACACACTCATTCATAAATGTAAAATGCAACAATTAAAAAAAAAAAACAAGAAGCACAACACAAAATTTAGTTCTGTGACTATCTTCTTAAGAATTATTTTTCTTTTTTGAGGATATACACATTGCTTCTTCTTATATAATGCATTAAAAAAATTCTGAATGTTAGAAGACAGAAACATTCTAGGTCTTCCTACAAAGTGGACTGAGATTTTAACTACTTTTAGCAGTGAAGAATTATTTTTGTAAAAAGATGCCTTAAAAAGAACATAGCTACAGTCCCAAGATATTGCAAGAAGTTAGTTGAATTAAGTTAGCTTAGAGTGATTTTGAGTAATTTGATTTCCGGTGGCTTTAATGGAGCTATGCAGCACATATTTTGCATTTTTTATAAAGCCTCTCCTGAGAGAGTACAGCTTATTCTTTGAACACGAGTTATGCAAGGACATTTCTAGGTAACATATAAATAGAAATCTGTATTTATTGACTCACCAAATCTGGAGACAAGCCTAGACCCCTCAGTGCTCGGACACTGTTCTGTGTTGGTTTTGTCTTCTGTTCACCAGTAGCATTAGGCTGGAAAGGCACATTTTGAAAGCTCAAATAGCAACTAACATCTACTAACAAAGCAGTTACAGATTAAAAGAGAAAATTAATTGCAAGTAATAATATTTGCATGCAATAAACATATCCAAAGAGATCCATAATACGCCAGAAACAGAAATGGTACCACTGATATTACTTGTACATGAAATACTGTGGAGAAACCACAGGGTCCCAATTCAGGTCAAGTTTATTTTGTTGTTTTTGTTTTCAGAGAAAAAATTCCATATAACCGGCTCAGGTAGAAGAAGAATATTCCAAAAGTTGGATTTGGCTAATAAATGGAGAATGTCCAACACAGCACAAAGTCTTCAGTGACTGTCCTTGAAATATTCAGATGTAGTAAATAATTCTGTTCTCAAATACACAGAATTAATCCTACCAATTGCTGTTCAATCCTCTAATCCACAGCTGCAGTTGGTAATTATCTTTTTATCTAGAGGGTGAAATCTATCATCATTACAAACTTTTGCTTACAAAATTCTCCCCAGTGAGTAATGAAGTAAAATTAGGAGTTCAAACGAAAAAATACTTTTAGCCCTGTACAAAGTGTTATAGTGGTCTTGACTTGACTCCAGCATGAAAGGGTTAATGTGACAAGTAAACAAATGTAAAGCCAATACAGAGTAAAATTTATTTTATTAATTCTAATAACTTACCTGTGGTACTAGGCTAACATGGATATTACAGAAGTTCTCTCTTTTTGCTTTGAACTGAAACTGTCTAAATGCTTCAACAAATGGCATTCCTTCAATATCTCCAATGGTTCCACCCAGCTGAAAAGGAAATGGATATGTCAGAGTGGCAGAAAGCAATATGTCTTATATATTTCAAGATGTTTTTTGAAACTTTCATCTCAAAAAAAAACCCCAACAATTGAAATTTGCAAGCATACTCTACAAAGTGCTTTCATTACTCTGCACATTTTGTTTCTTGTGGAAAACATTAAACAATTTTCCAGTTTTGTTATGTTCACTTTACACCAGATACATAAACTTCCCACGGGAAGATGTGTGATGCTGCTGAATAATACATGCTTCACACTGCCTTCAAAGTGGTGAACCAGTAACCAGTAGTTCAGCTGATGTCAAGATTTCCGTATGGAAAAACTTAATTTCCTGTCAGATTAAGAAACATTTGTGATTAACAAGAGACAGACATTTCTCAGTATCATCATGGCTTTCCAACATCAATAATTGTTTATTACCAAATCAAAATGCAAGACTAGGTCCATGCTGAAATTTATTTATAACGACAGAAGTCAGATGCCTTTCAAAGACACAGCGAGCTATAGTAGACTAAGCACTGAATAAAGCAGTTTTGCACACAAGTCTGAAGAAATAGTTGTATTGCAGAATGATCTTTTTGTGCCACCAAGTGGTTTTTGACAGAATTACATATTTCTGTTCATCCAGTACCAGAAAAACTGACAACTACATTTGTACATCATACACGTTTAGTCTAACTCCTTCAGGATTTTACAATGGAAAAACATTACAATTATTTTTAGAGTACTGAATAAAAATAATTTTATCAGGCTGGAGGTATAAGTGTGTAACAAAAAGAAAAAAGACCAAAAAAACAACAAAACAAAAAAAACCCAAACCAGAACAAAAGAACTGAAGTTAAAGGACCAATACGACAATCACTTATAAATGTTCTTGTGCGACTTTTGTATTTACTTTTTCATATTTGCTTTAAATGAAATATTTGACTGTCACTGTGCACATCATAAAAAGATCTATAGCTATACTGCTAAGTGTATTCCAATAGAGGCAGATTCTTCTGCATAAGAAACACTGAGTGATTCTGCTACTGAGTCACAAAGTTTATGGCACTATTGATTGCAGTGGTCACTTCTGGCACTAAACAATAAAATTACCCTTCTGTCAAATCCTCAAGTATAATCTTTTTCCATTATTTTCTGCTGTAATAGTAATACTAGCAATTAGTGGCTTTCATCCAGCTGTCTCAATGCCCTACTAAGGTAAAACTCATTGTTTCCACTGTGCAAAACATCAGCAGCTTAAGTGATTAACAAAGTTGCTTCCAAAGATCTTAAAGATAATATCACAAAGTGGGAAACTAACTTACATATTGTTCAAATATATTTCTTTAAGCACGATCACAAGCAACAATACGAACATTTGAAGTTCTATGGAAAGTTAGAATGTGAAAGGTTCTCCTACTGACCGTAGGAGATTTCAGGTATTACACAAGTTTTCTCAATACTATTAACAGTATAAAGCCTCAGTCAAACATCTGGATGTTGGAACGGACACTTCACATTACAGTAACCATCTGCTTTAATTCTCTAAGTTAATGAACTCTTAAGCAGCTCAATTTCAGCTGTCTTCTAGAGTGGATTTAGTCAAGTAAATGGAAGCTGTAGAGATAAGACCATGCCTATCCCTTTCAGAATAAACCAAAGAACATAAAATTCTTTGTCTTTGAATTTCTCCTCTTCATAAAACTTCAGTCTGACCTTTTTACAGTAAGGAGCAAAGAGAAAGCAAACAAGCTCATTGTGTTCACTGCAGATATACAACCTAAAAGGTTCCATACTTACCTCAATTACACAGATTTGTGGCTCTTTTTTGTCATCATCCACTGGAACTTTTGCCTGATTCATTACCCATTCCTGAACTGCATCAGTGATGTGTGGAACAACTACAAAACAAAACCAGAGAAGGCAAGCACAGCTTACTTTAGGCCCATATACTAATTTTTGCATGCAAAAGGGCTAAAGAGAACAGAAAGGCAAGAGGAAACTGCTAGGTCCTTTCTCTAGTTCTTTCCTTGAGCCCAGAAGCCAAACATTACAGGAATATGCCCCTATCTTTTGGGAGGGAGAAAGGAGTAATGTGGTGCAGCACAGAGCAGCCTGTTCTAGCTGATCCCTTCTTTTGTGAAGACTGAATGGACTAGTATCCCACAAAATTTAAAATATTACCTTGAACAGTTTTTCCCAGGTAATCACCATGTCTTTCTTTATTAATGACATGCTGATATATCTTTCCAGTGGTGATATTGTTATCTTTATAGAGATTGATGTCCAAAAATCTCTCATAATTTCCCAAATCTAAGTCAACTTCTCCACCATCATTCAATACAAAAACTTCACCTGAAAAAAGAACGTGAAAACAGTGAAAACAGACAGAAAAACAATAAAATAATCAGAAATTATTAAACACACAGCAGGAATACAACAGACATCTTAAAATAGAAGAAAAAAATTTAAATTATATATGACAACAACATATCAGTAAATCCCACACTGCAACTCCATCTGCATTGTCATTCTGTATGACTTAATATCCAAGTCATTAGTTTTACATCTAACGTCCATCCCTCAGACACATACGGTTTTGCAAATAAATGTAAGTTATATTGTCAAAATATTTAAGCAACATAAATATTTAACCAGCATTTCAATAGCAGAATAATCCTTCACAGGAAGAAAACAATCTCTAGGAATCATAAATCAGAGACAAATAAAATATTAATTCACTTGCAGGAGACAACAACTATGCTTTTATAAGCTTGAATTATTACACATGCTCAAAGTGTTTCACTATAAATTCTTGTTGTTTGGATCTATTTTAATGATTAAGGCTTGCATCAGGAGTAAAGTTAATGATGAACATAAATGTTTCTTCAAACGTGATCACCGTTTCTGAGTTGGTTGTTTCATCCAGTATATTTGGTTCACTATGTCCACAGCAATGGTTATTCCTGACCCTGAAAAATCTACTTAAAATACCCTTTAGGTTCAGACTTTTCTTAGCCCTCTAAAGAGTCTCTAAATTCTGAATCTAGTCAACTTCTGACAGAACTAAAGTTACTAGATCTAGAGGTGAGGCTAGAAAGCTCTTTAGAAAAACTGTAAATATTTTGTCATGACCCAATAAATCAATGGCTAAACAAGTTACATGACTAATGCATAAAACAAAAAGTGGACTACAGAAATGTATATCCCACCAAAGTACAACACTACACTTCAATGAACTGCCTAACAAATCACCCCAATGTGTACAACACAGTGGAAGAATTATGCCTGATTCTGTGAGGCACTTAATACATCCTCTATACTAAATCATCATTTAAGCAAACAGAAGCAGAGTGGAATCAATATTTCTCTTAAGCAGGCCTTGGAAGAGAAGAATAAAAAAATATATATATTATTAAAAAGCCTCTACAGTTAACTGGAAATCACTAAATTAATCATATCAATCATATTTCTTTCAAAATGTTAATGAAGGAGGCTCATTATCCTGGCTCATGTAACTTCCATGTACTACCCAGAAAGCCAGTGTTTCTTCACAAGCGTAAGAAAATTTTCAGTGAAAAAAAGAATTACATGTCGTAGTGTTCTCTCTCCCCTGTACTGGGTCTAGGGAAGGAATACATCTCCTCAACCTCAAGTCATCACAGGAGTCTTATGACCTACTCAACTACCTAAGTAGCAACAGACATGCTCCTTAAAGTGCAATAAATTTTGCTTTTTAAGAGAGGTCTGATGTGCTCTGCTCTTTCTCTGCTTAAGAAGCAAAGTAGTGTGTTTTCAATTAAGGCGATACACATATTTATCTTCAGTTCCAAAAATTTTGGTGTGGACTAAAAGTAAGCAAATAAAATCCAAAACATAAAAATAATTTAAAATGTCTATTGGTTGAAGGCACTTCAAAAACCATTGCTTTTAATAAATGTACAAGTAACAAGCCACACAGCTGAAGGAACATTCATCATTATAAATGCAATGTCTTGTAACTCATCAGCAATAGTCAATACAACCGACATGGCTTAGAGAACCAACCAACCAAACTCTGCATCTACTTTAAAATCATATCATTAGTAGACTCTCTAAGCTCCACTGATGTTTTTGACTAGATTATGTTTTACTAAAATGCAAACTCAACTCTCATGAAGGCAGTTACATTAGAAGGCACTGATGCCCAGAGAACAGCATTCTCAAGCAACTGTTAAGGACTTAAGTTTCAAGTAAGATTTATAGCACTATTTAAAAGGGGTTTTTAATCAAGTTGAACTGAAGACAGCATTAACTGAACAAGGCTTACAACTAGGATTTTCCCAGTAAAGGGGTATTTTAGAGAAAGGAAGCATCTGCTCATAACAGTACCTTCAAAAAATCAGGTTTCTGTTTCTTAACTTAGAGCAGATAGTGCCCTTGAGAACACACAGTAAGCAATAAACTTTCAAAATAATGATAAAGCAACTCGTAAACACCATGCTATTGTTTTTAGAAAACAAAACCAAAACACATTATTGTAAATACAAATATTTATGTGAAAGGGAACAGCACTAATCTTCATACCATGTTCGTATGGTGAAAAGGTTCCAGCATCTATGTTTATGTAAGGATCAATTTTGATTGCAGTGACACGCAGACCACATGATTTCAAAATGGTGCCAATGCTGCTTGCAATGATCCCTTTGCCAATGCCCGAGATGACACCACCAGTTACCAGGATGTACTTCATTGGAAAATCAGCACACATGCACAGATCTTGAGCTGGAAATCTAAAACAACAACGATGTAGATCTGATGAACATCAATTCATGTCTGGGAAGATCACAACTCAATTTGCAAAGAACGTAAATTCAAATGACCTTCAACAACATACAATAAAAATGACCATTTTTGAATCTGGGAGCAGGAATCACCTCTCTCAAACTTATACAACAATATGTAAGATAAACACCTATGTTGTCTCTAAACAGGCTCTGATGAGGCTGATGGACACATAGAGTCAAGGTATTAATTTACAGTTCTACACAGAAAGGGCTGCTGGGTACCAAATCCACAAAAGGACTACCAAAACTTTCTACTATTTATACATTTTAGCAAACAAAGGCAGCAACGTTCATCAGCTACAAGCTGCATTTTTCCACTCATCTGAAACAGTGTATCTCATCTGTAAATGAATTCACATTCCATTCCGGTGGCTGTGGAGGCTAATCACTGAACAATTTTTGAACGACAGCATGGGTCACCACAGAGCAAGAACTCTAGGGTCAAGAAAATCTTTCCTTACTTAAACACCCAATTTATCCAAAACAACATTCAACAGCAAGTGATCTTATGGCCCTTAGTATAAATCAAAGCAGTGTGATTCTTCAGCTGCTGGTATGAAGCAGTAGCTTGTCAATCAACATTCTAATTCTTCCTTTTACTATACTGAAATAACATAAATAAGGCTTGGATCTTCAGTAGACTGAGTTCAGGAATGCAACAATGCTTGTTATCAGTGCCCTTACATTTCTAGTAATAGTCATTAATAAACTATTTGCTAGTCAATATGGTCAAAAGGATGACTGGAACCATTAAACGTATTTAACTGAGGAGAAAAAGGAACATCAGGGATTAACTTTTCCCTGCCATTTGATATGTAATTCTTTTAATAGCAAAGATTTTAAGACTTGGACCCTACTACCTCTGTTTCAGGTTATTCCTTCAAAACTCAGCCAGCTTAGTTGTCAACATAAATAACATCATAAACATCTAAGCCATTTCCCAAGCTCTTTTCAGGAAAACGGGGGGGATAATTTCAACAGCGGTATAAATCTTGAGTACCTCCCACTTTAGAACTCTTAAACACTGCTTACAGGAACCAAAATTAAAAGCTCGCTATGGTTTTAGCAAAAAGCGATTTCCCAGCAGCCTCAGGAAACGTATTTACTTGAAATAGGTACAGAGAACTGCAGGTGGTCTGGTAAGCGACTTGTAAAAGATGAAGGAAACAGAGTTAGGGGAGGGAGAGCTGAGAGCGAATACTGCAAGAAATCATTTTGCTGGGAAGTGGCACACGAATTACTCTCTCCAGCCTTATCTACAGGAGCTGCCGCCTCCAGCAGGGATTTGTGGGCGCTGCACCCCAAACGTGCCGCACCACGGGAGCGCTCGGGGCGCTGCGGCCGAGCAGGAAGAGGCCTCTGACTTACGTAGGTGTTAAAGGCGGCTGCTCCGACCAGAGCCCGGCGGCGCAGACGAGGAGCGGCGGCTGCTCGGCGCCCGCGGCGGGGGAGCCGAGCCGAGCCCAGCCCGAGCNNNGGGCCCGCCCCTTTCCGCGACCGCTCGCGGCGGAAGTGGCGCACGCGGAAGGAGCGCGGAGCGGCCGCCCGGGTTTCCGCAGCAGCGCCGGCACGGCCCGAGCGCGGCCGCCGCCCCTGAGCCATGTTGCGCGGCCTGGGCAGCTGGCTGGGGCTGGAGCGGGCGGGCGAGGAGCAGCTGCTGCCCGCCGGCAAGAAGGGCAGCCCCGCGGAGCAGGAGCAGGACCAGGAGGAGGAGGAGGCAGGGCCGGCCGGGCAGGAGCAGGGCGAGCTGCAGGGGGACTCGGAGGCGCTGCTCAGCCAGGCGAAGGGATTCGGCAGTGAGTGTCCCGGGGCTGCCAGCTTTCAGATATGAACTAAGGAAACAAGACTGCAAGTGTGCCTTTCGGTTATCGCCTCTTTCAGAGTTGTTATTAAAGGAGCAGCATTTCTTTAAGTATCTGCTCTGTTGGCACTATGGGAGGAGTCTGTCTGTAGAGAGAATAGGTCTGTCTGCGTAGAATAATGTACTTCATGGATTGCTGTGGGGTTTTGTGATTTTTTTCCTGTGAAAATAATGGAGTTTGATGAATTTGTTGAACATGTCTGCACTCTTAGAATCATTGAATGCTTTAAGTTGGAAAAGATCTTCAAGATAATCTCATTCCAAGCCCCCTGCCGTGGCCAGGGACACCTTTTGCTAGACCGGCCTGCTTAAAGCCCCATCCAGCCTGGCCTTGAACGCTGCCGGGGATGGGGCAAAGCTGTAATTTGCTATAAATAAAATTCCTGCTTTACTGTAGTGGATTCTTGGATAAAATTAATCCGAAGTACAGACCTAAAGGTTTTGGGGTTTTTGTAATTGATGCTCTGAAATTCCGGATCAATATCATTCTGAGAGGTTAGTCTGAGCTGATTCTTTACTGTGCTTTGTCTTGGGCAATCTGAACTGCAGCAGTTTAGTCTGTGTAGTTTGGTCAAATATGTGTCTAGTTGTGGTACATTGATTCTAATCTGCTAATTGCTCTGATTGTTCAGGAAGGAAAAAGAACTTTGAATTTCAGGGGAAGAATAAGTATTGACTATTAGCTCTATAAAGATCCATCCCATAATTTTCTCTGTAAGTGAAAATTTGGTTTAGTGGTCCATGGGTTCATTGTCTGTGACACTAGGGTAGATTGTGGTGGAAAGGCTTTCTTGCTGTTTTACCATATAATCCTAGAAACCTCTGTATGGCCTACAACCTGGGTAGCTGTGTGAAAAGAATCCCCTGGTAGATAAAGAATTTTACTGGTAAAACCGAAGCCTTGTAGACATTATTTTTTTGTCATTATCATGCTATTACAGAAATTGAGTGTTTTGCCAATGTGAACTAATAATAGAAATATTACTAGATACACATTCTTAATACAGGTATAGACTTGTAAGATGGAGGATGAGTTTTTTAGTCATTTGAAAGTGTTATTTTCCAACACTAATCCTAGTTTTCTAAGACTAAGTACCATCCCTTCTTCAGCTTTATAAGTACCTTAGTTCAAAAGAATATTTGCACTTATTGGAAATAAAAAGCATTTTGCTCTTCAGCCTGTTTCCAGGACTGGCCAAAACCACTTTGTGCAATAATGCCAGAATGTCACCCAACAGCAAATGTCTCTGCATATTTTGCATCTAAAACAATTGCATATGAGCTTCCAGAGGTGCATGAAACAACCAATAAAAGCTGGTAGGGAGTAAGCAGTCTGGTAGGCTGTTCCTTCCTCTACTCTCATAAGGGGAATAATATATGTATCTGTATCTAAAGTGTAGAAGTTACTCTTTCTTTAATACCTGAATCATGTGATGGTTTATAAACCCAGGTAACAGACATAAAAGATGCTAGTAAGTACTTGAAGGATGTTTGGTTACTCCTATTCTGTGACTTAAAAGTGCAAGTTATGTATAAAAAATTGTCTTGCTTAAGGATTGGCTAGACTTCTGCATATTTTGGTGTTGATTTTGTGATATCATAACAAGAGAACATTTTATCCACCACAAAGAATAGTCAGCTTTCCAAAAAGTGACGTCAGTGTTCCAAAGTAATTCATGCTACCAGTGGCTAATGACCATGTGTTAAAGAAACTTCTTTTTTTTTTCATTTTTTTTCATGATAAGATTATTTTTTACATTTCTAACCCAGAGGGAAACTGAATTTTTTGAGAGTTCTTGAGAAGGAAGGTGGTTTTTTGTTTGAAACAGAAGTGCTGGGTTTTGGTGGGTTTTTTTTGTTTGACAGCCCCTTGTATAAAAGTCAGAGAAGGTGATTTTCTGGAATAACTGAAATATGTGACTCCTGTCGAGCTGACCACCAAGCAGCACCACCAGATCCCTTTCTGCTGGGCTGCTCTCCAGACACTCCTCTTCCAATTTATACTCATCCCACATTCAGAATCCAGCATTTATTCTTGTTAAATTTCATGCCATTTATGTTTGCCCAAATGTTCCAATCTATCTAGATCCCTCTGCAATTATTTTATTTACTATGGCACTGACACAGTGTTTGTACTGGAACTGAGGTACTGCAGTCATAATACAACCATTCAGATATAATGAAGTGCTTGTGACATCTTGTCATCTGAGAAATAGTACCAATGTTTAAGTCACTTGTCCATAAGATGATATTTAATGTTTCTGAAGGTTTGTGATACACATCTTGCTGCTTGCAAGTTTGTTCACCTCAAAATGGAATAATGCAGTGCAGATGGTCATGCTATGTATAGGTAGTTCTTTCCCTGCCACCTCTCTTCACTTCAGCACTGCTAATATAAAAAATGTGAGTCTTTGAGAATGTTTGTTATTGCTGTTCTGACACTGAATATATGCGGAAAAATGAGCCAACAGGGCCACAGTGCTTTTCATGGAGCTAAAGAGAGGAAGACAAGGCAAAATAGATAAGGGCAAATATCAAGAGCAAGCTTCTTTGCTAAGATTTTTGAAGGAAGCATTGCCTGCCTGAAACTTTTCATGGCTTTGCTGCCTCAGTTTTTGAGACTTTATTTTGCATGTTAATTTTCTTAAAAAAGAATATAATTCTGTTTCAGTACTGTGGCTAAGTAACTTTATGGCTCAATGTCTCCAAAATACTTACATGAAATCAGGAAAGACACATTGCTTCAGAAAACTCAGTGGAAAGGAGTATTTCAAGGACCATTAGGAATGTTTGATTTAGTAAACAAGGTTCATGTATAAATATTTGATTTACAGAAAGTTGTGATCATCATCATCATTAAAGAATGTAAACGAGAAAAGGATAAATAGAATTTTAGGAGTTTTTTATAGGCCAGAAGCTGGGTTAAGTTATTTTGAAAGAAACTTTTAAGTCGGTATTCAAATGTCTAACAAGAAGGAAAAATAAATGTAGAAAGAGAACTGGATGCAAAGAAATCTATTCTCAGATCTTTCCTTTTTTTGTCTGTGAAAGGTTACCTCTTCAATTTTGCCTCTGCTGCTACAAAGAAGATATCTGAATCTGTTGCTGAAACAGCACAGACAATAAAGAAGTCTGTAGAAGAAGGAAAAATTGACAGTATCATCGATAAGGTAATTTATTTCTAGATACTTGATCTGAAAGATCTGTTCACTTACCAGTGTTACATGTAGCAAGTCTGGCATTTGATAACATTTCTTCAGGCTATCTTTAGATATTATGTCTTTCAAGAGATGTTCTGCATCTCCTGTCATGATGAATGATGTGACTGAAATGTTTATTGATTGTAGACTTGCCAAAAAATGGTCATCCAGCTTTACTCAGTGCCACACCTGTGTTTATTCAGTTCCCTCAGGGTGTTGATGCGCTGGAGAAAGGCCAGAAGAAAATATGAAAAATGCTGATGTAGGTAGAAGGGCTGGAGGAATTTGAGACAGGCAGTTGGGGAATGTCTGTCCCAGGATGTGTGGACTGGTTTCTTTTTGCCCCACAGCTTATGTAGTTCAAAAAAGGGATGAGGTAGCTTGCGTCTTAAATGCATCTCTGCAGCAACAGTCAGAATTAGCTTGGCATTGTAGATATTGTGTCCTGAGACCCTAGGGGTATACGGGTACTGTTTCATAAGAACCAGTGAGCTAATAAAACACCTTGTTATTGTCCTGTTCTTTTCCCCACCCTGACCCTGCCACGTAGTTCTTGCCCTCTCTGTTCCTGTCTGTCAGCTCCAGTTGCTTAACGTGTGCCAGCAAGTATTCTTCCAGTGCTTTAAGCCACAAACTTGTCAGAAGGAAAAGAAAAAAAGAAAAAAGGCAGCATTAAGTGCCAGGTAGTGTTCTGTGTTTGCTCTTGAGAGTAGCTTGGAAGGGAAGGGAAAGGGAACTGGCCAAAACCATCCCAGCTGTAGTAGGACTGTGCATTCAGGAATGTCTGACGCAGGTAAACCCCTTTTCCTGCTCCCGTCTCTCAGACAGCCCTTCAGGGGAACTACAGCATTGGCTATTTTTTTAATACAATATAATTCTGTTTGGTGATATAATTAGTGTTCATGTTGTCTTCCAAACAAATCATCAAATGACAGCAAATAAATTTCTATTATGATCACATTTTACATCTTGTCTTCAGATTTCATTGACAACTGTCTGTATAATAATAAATAGCAGAGATCAATTTCCTTCTACAGCATAGCAGAGTCTAATGTAATTTTGATCCACATCAAAGAGGAAATATCAAGTAACAAGGTTATTTGTTAATTTAATACACTAATAATAATGCTTCTAAGTGCTTAGAGCATATTTTATGCCTAAAATACCTTTTTTTTTCTGTAAATGTCTTAGAGTAATATGAATTCCCTGTTTCAATTAATAAGTATTACATATAGAAGAAACAAGATTATACCTGTATCATCATAAATCTTTCTTCTTGTACCATATAAATTATTTTATTCCATGATTAGAAAAAGTTCACATAACTTAAAACCAGAAGGAACCACAACGATTTGTTTGTATAACTGACACTACTGTAGTTCTGTCACTGATAGTAATCTTAAACTGAAATACTGGGTTACTGAAGGGAAAAAAAAAGTATAGGAATTTATCAGGATTTAGCTTGAAGACCTTTGTGCATTTTGACAATTTATCAATCCACAGACTTCACTGCATAAAATTTGTGTTCTGTGAGTGGTTTAAGTATTCCTTTCTAGCTTCATCTTTATTGCCTCTGCTTTCAACCACAGAACATTTGCGTTCTTGCTTCTAGATTATGGCATGCCGAGTTCTGAGACCCTTCTCCATTTTTTAAATTCTGAATTCAAATATTTAGAAATATCATGTAGGATATTTCTAAATATGATTTCTTTAATGAAAATTTGTCAACAACATAAATGGAGAAGTTATTTTGTTTCAGCTGAGCAGATGTTCTGAAATCCAACTTTACAATTTTGGAAGTAATTTCTTGCAATGGATATATTTCTTAGGCAATTCTTGAAACTTCTGTAAGGCCAAGGGTATCTTTAAGTGTCAAGTGCTTTAAAAATGTGTTTAAATAAGTCTAAACAGTCTGTGTTTGATATGGTAAGACAGTAAGTGGATATGCACAGTATGCCAGTGTTCAAATTATCAGACTAAGATTTTTCATCTTTTTTCCTTGTCCCCTGAACTTGATAAAACTATAAATATCATTTTGAAAGCATACACAATAGTTTTAAATGCAAAACCAAATGTTTCAATAAAAAGAGATGTATGATTGACATGAAACACCTTTAACTTACAGAAAGGGCCACCACGGATATAGGAATATGCACTGTATTTGAAAGCACTTTCTGACTGAACATAAAACAAGAAGAGTGCATTTTGATTTTTTTCTAATTGTGGTTCCCCAATATTTATTTTAGACAATTATTGGAGATTTTCAGAAGGAACAGAAGAAATTTGTCCAAGAGCAGCAAACCAAAAAATCAGGTAAAGTATGCTTTTTTTGATGATGTCTAACATCACATACATGAAACCTTGCTGAAAGCTGGATAACTGAGCTGTAGCTAAAACTAATCTATCAAAACACTATTTAATGAAACACAGAACTTAATGACAGAACTTAATGCATATGGTGGAATAGGAAGATTATATTTTTAAGTGAGGTTAGTGTTACATTATCTAGTTGGTTTAGATTTGCTTTTTTATGCAAATTCTACTTTATGAAATAAACTCCAAGATCATGATGCTAGCAAAGCTGATCTCTTGGTGCTGCTTTAAATCTTAAATGTGTGTATTTACTGAAAACAGGCATGCTGATTTCTTCTGAGCTTTAGCAATCATGCCACATTTTCATAACAAAATTAAAAACATGGTCTAGGGTTTGCCCTGTAGTATTTAATTAGTTTTGCTGCAGGAGTTACTCTGCTTACATTAAAGGCATAATTGCTTTTTGCTTTCCCATAAATCATTTGCTTTGTAATTACCTGTGATTTGAGTTATCCACCCATGTACTATTGACATCAGTGGATCTGTTTGTGACTTTAAAGTAAGTACAGTTGTTTACTCACATTATGTTTCATCAACTTTTATCTTTTTTAATGTGTTGCCTGAACACATTAATTGTCAGTAATTTCTGACAGTTTGAATATGTAGTGACTGTTAATCTTGAAAATGAGCTGGTTTTAAATGGATTGTGATAGATGTTTTCATGGTGTCTGTAGTTAATCTGGTTTCTTCTTGCAAGACTGCTTATGGGACCATGTTGTCTGTATTTCTGTCTTTTTGTCTGTTCGTAAACTTGGGCTTCTCTTAATATATTTCTAAAAGCTTCATGAAAATAAGTGGCTAGATTGGCCAAAGGAGGAGTAACAGATGGCCTGACTGAAAGAAGCATTAGCATCAAATGTAGATCCATGTGGGAACGACCTTGCTAATATCAGCTGCACAGGCAAATAAGCATTGTTAGTTTAAGGGCACAAGAGTTATTTAACTGCTACAGTTAACTGCATCATATTGTCTCTGTGTGCTGAATTTGCATTGGCAGTGAAGACATTAATAAATATCTATACATCTACAATAGTTTATTTTCCTCTCTGTACAGCCTAAAGAATTATTTTGAAAGTATCTGCATAACAATATAAACCAGCTGAACTCAAGTAGGCTTTCTCAGTTTATAACGGAATGGAATTCATAACAAATTTATAACATTTTTCACCATTGTTAAAGATTTGTTGTGTTCTGGGTGTAAGTTACTTTGCAAACTTAATTTAGACAAAGTTTACACATTTAAAGTGGATCTGGAAATACTATTTGCAGGCAATTTAACCAGTTATACAGCACTACTTCAGTAGCTAAACTAAGAGGCACCAAGTTCTGACTGGTGCATGCTGCAATGAAATCCCCACAGTTTTATTTTTACAGTAACAGAGATGAGCAACTATTTAGTTACTATTTTTTTATCTCTGATAAGCAAAGATCGATTCCTAGGGTTTCTCTCTTATGCCATGGACTTAGTTTAGGGAAAAGACACAATGACTTGGCCTACTGGTGTAACTCTGCTTACTTTTGGGACACTATGTTGCCTTATGTAAGGTCTGTTATTTGGAGTGGCTTTTTTTCAAGTAATACACGTGCAATTATCTTCCTCCTTTCAATACTAGAAGCAGCAGTGCCTCCCTGGGTAGACAGCAATGAAGAAGAGACAATTCAACAACAAATACTGGCCTTATCAGCAGTAAGTATATAATTTCCTGTAAGATTTGAAATTTTCTTTTGGAGAAATTAAAACCAGTGGATTTTTTTAAGTAAGTTTATTAAATTATGTGTTTTCAAGGTACTTTTAATATGTCTGTCACTGCACCGATCATGTGCAAGAGTAAATAGTTCTATTAGTTTCAACTTGAACCAGAGCAGATCTGCAATATTGTTTATATTTTTATAAAGGCTTCATAGATTGCTTTGGAGCTCTTGTGTGTGACATATGGTGTCCTTTTTCTGATATCATTTAACGGCCATAAATATGTTCTTCAAAGGATAAACGGAATTTTCTGCGGGATCCTCCAGCAGGTGTGCAGTTTCATTTTGACTTTGATCAAATGTACCCTGTTGCACTGGTGATGTTACAAGAAGATGAGCTTCTTAATAGGATGAGGTTTGACCTTGTTCCCAAACAGTAAGTAATTTCTGCTGGTAACTGTATCATCATGCTTTTTAATGCATCTGTAAATACTCATAAATTACTCCTTTTTCTTTTCACCTCCTTCAATTCTTTATGTTCTTCCGATGTGTATGTATATTTTTATCTGCTAGGGTCTAACACATGGGGTATTGCATGTGCATTGCAGTTTAGCAGTTGGAGGTAAGGAAAAAAATATATCTGTGAGACAGAATTAATAAGGACCTGTTGACTTAAATATGGAAGAGGCCTTCAGTATTTCCATGCCCAGTGTGCTAAATTAAATTAATTTCTTTCCCCCAAAGAAATGTAAAGCAACAATAAAAATATTCAGATCTCCTGGTGTAACTGACATCCCAAAAAAGGTGATTACAGATAGTCAGAGACCCCCCCAGGGACTCGAGAAATAGTAATGGAATGTGTCACAAAAAAAGCAGCATTGTAAGCAAGAAAAACTGGATTTGGCTAGGAAATGGGAAAAGCTCTGTGTTGCAGAGCTTTATTCCAGAGCTGTTACTCCCTGTCCAGTCCCAGACTCTGCTCCTAAAGCTTGTTTCACAAGTCAGCTTCCTATTTAAGTGGGAGTTCCCAACATTACTCTCCTTGTCTAAGGATGAAAACAGGAAAGAAAATCTTTCCTTGTGACATGTTTTGTCTTAAATCTCCTTTTACAAACCTTCCCAACTCCTCATTCTATTTACCTTCTTCCCTGTTGTAAGTTCTGAAGATCTGGCCCTATTATCTGATGCTCTGTCTTCAGCCTCTGGTCATGCTATCCTTGCCTTTTCTTCCACATTGCTTAGTATTTTCTTCCCCTGTTCTTAGTGTCAGTGGTCACCGTTTGCCTGAATAGGTGCAAAGGTAACTTCACTCTTTCTTAACCTACACAAGTTCCTCCCCACACATCTTGCCATTTCTGCCTTCTGTTGCCTCTGGGTTAAAGTTGGGTCTTTTCATTCTTGCTGTAGGGACTTCAGAGGGAAATGTTACCTGAGGTAGGGGATAGTCTCCAAGTTATCAGACCTGGTCATTTCCACAATGGCAGTTTCGAGGTACTAAAGGTTCTGTGGACGTGCTGAAAGACATGCAGATAGTGAAAGAGTACTGCTGCAATCGAGGAATGGCTTCTGCCACCACAGATACTCCAGTTCCACCTGATGTCTAGGGAAGATGCAGACAATTAGAGTGACAATAATAGAGTGTTTGGCTTAGAGGGGAAGAGAATGGGGTTGTTTGGCTTGTTGGGTTTGTTTACATAATTTGTCAGGAGATATGGAACAGCATAATATTTTTCCATACCATGTATTGCTGCATGCTGCTAAGCTTTTTCTAAAGTTACAACATTACTATTACACGTTCAAGTCAATTGCAAATGCCTTGAGAAAGATCAGGAACTTGTAAAATGATGGACTTTTCAAAGTGTGGTAATGTCACAAATTTCTTTAAGTTTTTACTTAAATATCAGCTATGTCTACTCCTCCTCTCTGCACATTTAATTTTATTTCACTGCTAGATGGTAAAAGGAACAATATTCCAAATGTAATAATCAAAATCTGTTGTTCTCTCTAGTGTAAAGGAGGAGGTGTTCTGGAGAAATTATTTCTACAGGGTGTCCCTAATTAAACAGTCTGCACAACTCACCGCGCTTGCAGCTCAACAGCAAGCAGTAGGAAAGGAAGAGAGCAAAGGCAAAGAGGACAGTGAACTGAAAGGTATGGGAAACATCTGTTTTAGCGCAGCTCATTA
The DNA here is from genome assembly GCA_013397175.1 of Platysteira castanea. NCBI lineage: Eukaryota > Metazoa > Chordata > Aves > Passeriformes > Platysteira > Platysteira castanea. The sequence continues at coordinate 696,166 of VYXC01002940.1, forward strand.
ACTTGGTGTCACACTGTCACCTAGGATCAGAAGAAAAATGTTTTAAACAATATTAAATTTTTAACATAAAGAGCACTCTTTTAATGAAAGCTTTCAGTTGCACGTATGATACTTATACACATGTGCAGCATCAAATTTTCACAATTTTTATAAGTTTAATTATCTAGCAAGTACATCCAGTAGAACAGTTGCCCTGGGAACTCACCTTTGGATCTGCCCCACTGGAAGCCCTCCAAGTGTTCTGAGCCCTTTATCTTGTTATATCTACAGAGTATCTTATTATTTCGGCCCAGGTGCTTGTGCAAAACAGGATGTCCTTGTTAGAAACCCTTTTCCTTGAAAATAAAACCAAACAGAATTTCAAGAATGTGGCGTAATATATGAGAAAGGGTAGCTACTGTTCTAAAGTCTGAGGAAGTGCTAGAAACTATACAGCTATATATTAAAAATCTACAAAGCTACAAATATATATTAAAAAGCTAAAAATCTTTAGGCATCAACAAATGCTCACTGTATACATCAGGTGCCATCACATTTTTATCCTGGATCGCCGATTATATCAGGGCTTCTCTCACCATACTTGATGTCTGTGTAGATTGGGGAAGAGAAGGCTCCTGGTGCTTTTACACTGTTTTCCAGTTTCAGCCAACTTTGTCAGAAGAGTGGAAATCTCAAGAGGAGAACTGTACTTGGCTTATAACAGCTCATGACCATTAGTGGTCTCAGGTGTGATTTTTGACTTGTCAAAAAGAAGTAGGAGATACCTTTGGTTTAGTTGTACAGACAACAGGTACTAGCTAGCCCAGCCAGCTGGCATATGGTTTGCTCCTGGCTTTTGCTCATCCCTCATGCCAAACAGAAGTTAGTGAGTGATACAGGGGTAGAACTACTGTGGTGGTAGAGGCAGAGACACATGCGGGCTGTGGAAAGAGAAAAAATGGGGACCAGGAGGCTACCTGGGATTCAGCCTTGAGATGAAAAAGCTGCTTTAACAAAGGTGTCTTCAGGTACATTGATCAGTTTCTACAGGTGATTCTTACTGACCCTCTTATGAACCACTGGACCTCTTTGCATGTTAACAAATTTTGCAAGCAGGAATATTTGCAGCTTAAAGAGTATAAAGCAGTTACTGGCAGAAACACAGAAGATAACCAGTAGCTCATTAAGTCTAGGCTTAACCTAGGTACACTCACCACCCCTGGTAGGACAAGATCCTGAAGGATCTTGGCAGGCTGGGTAGGCATTGGGCAGAAGGAGAAAGCCTTTGCTTCACCTTGGAATGATTCTCATATCCCCAATATCCATGAATTGTCATCCATGAAATCCACTAATACTTATGTCCTGTTGACACTGCTGGCCTGACTGACAGCCAGCTGATCACTGCCAAGTTAACTTCTTTTTCCTCCTTTTTGAATATAATATCTTTCCATATAGGTATTTTTCCTCTTGAGTCACCTTTCTTATTCTTCTTACAGACTTTTTCACAGGTCTTTTGCACAACATAGTAATGTTCTCCACAGTCTGAGCTAAGGTTACTCAGCTGGGCCTTGGCTCCTTGGACAGGCAGGTGAACTTTGGGGTGAAGGGGAGGCTACAAATGGAATTACAAAACTGGGCTTCTATGTTGCATATGTGCCTTTGTTTTCAGTTTGTCTTGTGTTTCTCATAGATTTTGTTTGGAGTGTGCCTGTGTAGGCAAGGTCCCCATCTAGAGTGAAAAAAGTAGTTTTCTAAAAAGTAGTTTTTTGAGTTAATATCCAAGCAGTGCTGACAGGACAGACTGCTCCAGAATCTACTGCAGACCAAGAGGCACCAATTCCCACTACTTTTATTCAGGACAGTTGTTTACTGTCCCAAAACTATGGCTGTCTTAACTGAAGTGTCTCAACTTTACAGGAAAAATGGCATCTGACCCTATTAAACAACAAAAATGTTATGTTTGAGTCATCCAAACCCTTGGAACCTTTCAGTCAAAGTGAAAGTTGCTGGGTTCTAGTAGAATTCCCATTGAGACTAAAGCAAAACGTATCTTCATTTAAAAAAAAAAAACAAAACAAAAAGCCCCACTGACTTTCGGCTTGTTGCAGCTTTTCTACAGTTTAAACCACCAGTGTGGGATATGCAGATAGATTTACTGTCCTAGTGACTGTACGTTCTGTAATGGCAAAGATAGATGTACCAGACTGTAGTAAGTGCATATTTTGTTTGACTCAGAAATTGCATAGATCTAGGAAGCTGAATCATACATGTTATTTTTGGTTTAAGTAACCTTTTTGAAGGTTGGATTCCCTAATCGGAGGCTAAAACTGGAAGTAATTGCCTGTTGGTAGTTCTTCATAATGTTCAGGGTTTCTTCTCAAAGCTAAGTGTCTATAAAATAGAATTGTTAGCCTTCCATTTCTCTGTCTTTTCCTTAGCTGCTCTTTTCAGAAAGTTTAAATAACGTGGTTGATGTGAAAGGAAGAGAGAAGAGACAAATGGAAGACATTCCACGTTCTACTGTAAATCTTGTATAAGATCTATAACAAAATGCCAAGTTCTAGCCCTTCTCTAGGTATTAGGTATCTCTGTAGTTGGGAGCTGAGTTGCCTTGGGATGAGAGCACACCAGCAGTGGAGGAGATGATGCCAGGCCAATATGTCCAGAATAATGCTAATGATTCATCAGTCACACCTGACTGGGGCATGGCCCAGTGCAGAGCAGCCATGTCCCAGCTGCATGAGAGCAGCAGCTGGGGCCTAAGGCACCTCCTCTTGAACAGCAGAGAGTTACTGCCATGTCCTACAGCTTCCCCAGGCAGGGAATGCTGGAGCCTCTGGCTGCAGCGTTGGGTGCAGTGAGAGATCCTCTGGAGACTGAGAAGTGGAACAGAGAAGATGGGACAGGGCAGTGGGCACTGAGTAGATGAGCTATAAAAGCAGTGACAGCTACCAATTAGGGAATGATTTTAATTAAAACTGGTCTTAATTTTAAAAATTAAACACAGAAAAATTCCCCATTCAGAAATTGCTGAGTTATCAGGAAGAGTCCACCTGGGCACCCTGGAGGAAGCAGAGCTGCAAGCTCAGGGCTGCTTTGCATGTTTAAGCAAAGAGAACTGCTAAGCAAGCATTCCACCACTACCCCAGCCTCCCCTGTATGTTAATTGTTCTTGCAGCCACCTGGCTCTTCACTGTAATTCCTCTCCTCTGAGAGTGGCATGACGAAGAACGCTGTGGTGTTCCTTTACCTGCCAGGGAAAAGATCTAACCCTGCTTGTAAACAATCATTGTCTTCCTAGCACCATGCTCTAAATACAGAATGCACAGCGAGTTTTCTTAAGAAATTAGGACCAGCTTCTAGGGTTTGTTTCTCAGTGACTTCCTTTGCCTGTGGGAAACGGGCCTTTGCAGAACACTGTTCTCATGTGCACTTAGGGTTGTGCATAGTACGTGAGCAGTCTGGTGTGCCCGAGAGCTAACTGGCACCTGTGTCAGTACTAGTACCCAGCCAGGGGAGCTTGAGAGCTTCTGTGATAGACAATGACTGGATTTCATGACCCAGTCTATGCATTTGTAACTTTAAAGATCTTGGGATGTCGTTGAGGTTCAGAGGGGTCCTGTCCTTTAAGTGGGGTCACAATGAGGAAATGGCTTGTTAAATTTGTCTTAATTAAGAATAGAAAATTACTTCTCTGTTTTGCAAATGGTTCACCTATGGCTAAATTCAGCCTTTAACCACAAGGATTCCTTAAAATACAATATTTCCTTGTATATTTAATAGCTATGCAAATTAAATGAGATTTTTATATATTTAAATGTAATCTACCTTTTTTTTTCTCCCTTGACAGAAACAGTACGGCCAAAAACACCACCTGTTACAATAAAGCCTCAAATAAAATCACAAGAGGTAAAAATGCTGTTATATTTTATTTGGTACTTAGTATGTGAAGCTGTTCCTTAATAAGTAATTATGCATCTTCTTGAGTAAGTTCTGCTATGAAACCATAGTAATATAGTATCTGACAGTCCTAAGCTGCTGCCATTTTGCTGTTATTAATTTTTAGCATATAAGCTTGAAACTCATTTTCAGTGGCAGAAACAGTAGTTTATCTGAAGAATGCTTTCCTTAGTATCCTCCGTATTACGATGTGATTTTACTCTCAAGAGTGAAATTTCCAAACTGTTTGGAGTAGAAGGTTAGCATTGCATTGAGACACTAGCAGTACCTTCATAAAAATATATTTGTGTCTCATGTTCTGTCCAACTTTTTAAGCAGTGGTCAGGCTGAAGTATAGAAAATCTAAATGAGGCATTGCAATAGCAACACTGTTTTATTTCACTTTTGCTTGGTACTGCAAAAACCTTTACTTTAGATGCATAACAACCCTTGTTCATTTCTGGATTGTAATATCGGTGTCAGTGAACACTCTTGGCAGAAGCAGAGCTGTGCATTCACTTGCCAATAATATGCAGCAGGCAAAGATTTCCAAAGAACAGTCCTCTCTTAATCTTACTTTGGTGTAGAAAACTGTTTCTGAATTGTGGTCAAATTTTTAATATTTAGGTCCTATTCTAAACTACTCAGGAGTTTACTATTGTTTCTGAAGATTACAAAATCAGAATTAAAGTTGTTAAGAGAACACAAAAAGCCAGCCTAGAATGTAAAGCAGATAATTTTCAGTACAGCTATCTAACATTTTTGTTTGTACAAAAAACTCTTCAGGAAAAGTAGCCAATAAAGAAAAATAGTTGTGAGAGTAATACATTTGGGTTTTGTCAACTCTATTTAAAAGCAGTCGCATCAGTGGATATATGTACTGCTGACTTTTTTACCCTGTCTGGATAAGTTTATACTAACGTGTCTTGTTGCAGGATGAGGAAGAGATTTCCACAAGTCCAGGTGTATCAGAATTTGTGAGTGATGCTTTTGATGCCTGTAATCTGAATCAGGAAGATCTAAGAAAAGAAATGGAACAACTAGTGCTAGACAAAAAGAAAGAAGAGACTTCAGTAGTAGAAGGTAAAGCTACTATTACCTCTGTTTCTTACATAGAGCAATTCTAAGACAGGTTGATTTAAAAGAAAAAAAAAGCTGCAATTCAGGTTAGGAAAGTTGTGACAGTTTTTCCAAAGTGTATAAAACGACCTTCAATGAGATACTGCAGAGATTAATGATAACTTTCCCCATGGTCAAACCATATCTTACACAAAATGTTAACTCTGAGTGGTTTAAATCCAAATTACCTAAGAATTCTAGGTTGCACTTCTATGAAAGGGCATGTGGGGTATTTTTTTCTGTTTATGCCTCATTTCCCTACGTTCTCTTTCATAGGTTCTTCTGCATATTAATTTTTTTTCTTTAATTGACATTCTTGTAGGTAAAGTACAGTATTTGGAAGTCAGGCTCTGTATTCTTCTTTTGGCACCAGCTAAAAAAGACAACATTTGCACCAGACTGTGAGCCTGAAGAGGCCTCTGCCTATAAAGGTTTACAGTTAAAATTTAACAAATAGTTAATTAAAATAATTCAGAAGAACTAATATCAGTGTTAAAGAGCATAAAAGCAGTCTGTGATGATGTGACTCTGGCCATACACAATTTACTATGACAACACTTGTATATGTAGATGCTTATCAAAAATTCACACAATTTTCTTAAAATGTGCTTTGGATTTTGCTGAATCATTGTTTTCTGATTTTTTTTTTCTGTGCAATACATAGCCAAGCTTGAGGAATTGTAAGGAGTAATACCAGTTTCTTGCATCTAGTTCTTTGATGAAAGTGTTTCAATAGGTCATTAGGGTGTTATTTATTCAGAGAGATCTCAGCTGGCCGTACTGACTTGGACTCTGGAATTGCGTACCTTCCTGTCTAGGCTGAAGTACCAGCCACCATGGAACACATCAAACGCTCATCTCCTCCCCCACACTCTTGCCTATGATAGGTAGAGCTAATTAAAACAGAGATTAACAACACAGGAATGCCTTCTGACTCAATTTTTTGCCCTGAAGTATGAAATATGGTTACCTTTAACCCCGATTAAATGAGCTTGCCTAGCTACAAATGTCAGTGAGGAAAGTACCTTCTTCTTTGTTTTAAGCTAACCACAGTGTTTGATCTTGATTTTTTTCCCCCATAACAGTATATCAACACTTCTACAAACTTCATCTTTATGGAGATTTAAAATTGCAAAAGGAGATTCAGTTGATAGTAGAGTGAAAGACTGTAGAAAATGACCTTGCAAAGGGACACTCAAAATGACTTAGCTGTGTATTTGCTCTTTTTATCTTTATTATAGTATGCCTATAGGAATATAGCCTTGTATATTAATTGATTCCTACTTGTGATCAATATGAAGGTGAAATTTCTATCTTGATGCTTCTTTAGTTTTTAAGGACAAAAGTCCATGGAGTTTAGGGAATACAAGAGCGATTCAGTGGAAATTCAGCTAGTTTTATATAAATAAGCAACATTCAATATTATCAGTTAAATTCTTTCACGTAATTTATCTCTTGTAGAAGAAACTGCTGATTGGGAAAAGGAATTACAACAAGAGCTTCAAGAGTATGAGGTGGTGACAGAATCAGAAAAGCGTGATGAAAACTGGGATAAAGAAATAGAAGAAATGCTGCAAGAAGAAAACTAAACATTTTCATGAAATCACTATAACCCAAAGCTTTCTAGGAGGACTGACATGGATTTCTGCTTTCATATTTTGCTTACAAAAATATCTTCAGAAGACATAAAAGAATCTAAAGTCATTATAATTCCATATGGGAATACAACCAGTATTTCTGTTCTTTATATGAGCAGTTTCTGAACTTCTATATTCTTCAAAAGAAAAAAAAGAGAAGGCAGACACTGCAGGTTATATGTCATAATTAAAAGTGATAACATTAATAGATGAAGTAATGGTTCAGTTTGAGGCATTTTTAGGTGATCAAGAAGCTCTTCAAAGAGATTTCTGAATCTAAGAATTGCAATTTTTTTTGTCTACAGCCTTCTGTTTGGGATGTAAAAATTGATGTTGTAAGTAACTTAGTCCTTGAAAACAATTCTCTCTTGACATTTGCACTCTGATCCCTGTATAATCTGTAAATGTGTACTATTTTTAGGTTACTTGTAGCTGGTAGATTTCACATGTATTTAACTTCCTTAATGTATGTAGCCAAAGAATTTATAGAAAACCCTATCGAATGACTTCCAAGGATTTGGTAAAACATACTGATGCAGACTCCAAAAGAAGCTGATTATTTATCAGTCAGGCAGCAAACATTTAAGCATTTAAATTGGGAATAGAGTTAGTAACTGCTTGAATTAAATTTGGTTTTGTTAATCATATTGAGATACTGCCTTTCCCCACAGAGGGGAATGGTTTAATGCATTCTTTCTGCAGAAGGCTGTTATGTTTCCATTTAATTTTACTGTCTGAGCTGAGAGCAAATTAAATGCTTCTCCTTATTTTAAGTCCTGAAACATTTATGTAAAAACTTTTGCTGGTTTGGACATCTTTATTAAATACTGTAAATATGTATAAAATTGGCTCATTTATTTGGAGGGAGGGCAGTGAGGAGCAAATACACTTCAGTCACAGATTTTAAAAATACAGTTTTTCACAGCGCTTAAGACATAGAATTTAAGTTAAAAAATAGGAGGATTGTCTCTAAAAGGTTTTTGGTTCTTCATAGGCATCTGGATGTTTCCTGTGGTTATACCATTAAGTCAGTATCTTCATATAGATAAATGAAAATTTTATGTTCTGTTTGTCATCTATTTCATAAACTTCTATGACAACGCATTCATGAAATTCCAAATACAAAGGAAAATGGGTAAAATTAAGTAGGTCGGAGCCATTAAGCACAATTGAATTACAGGCATGTTACATACAGTAAGCTCTGTCTTAATGACATAATTCTGCAGGAAACTTTTGTAAAGAGACTGAAGAGATTATAGCTGTAATTACTCAGTCAATATTCATCCCGTGGGAAATGAAAAGAGCTAAGAAGTTTTAACTGCTGTTACTGTAAGAAAGGACTATTTAAAATTGTCTCCATTAGCAACTTGGACAGAAAGTTCTCCCCTATTTCTCATTATGGAAAAGGAATTGTTTCAAACCTGCATACATTTGGCTTCTCAAATTAGTTTATTGCCATACACTTCCTCAACTGCAAACCATTCTAAGCACAATTTGTATTTTTATAGAGTTTTTCACTTGTTAACAGATGCAAGGGAAGTCAAGGTAAATAAGAGGTACTTAAGGAGCTTTTTATATCTGGGATTAATTAAAGACCACAAAAGTTAAATCTGTTATGCTCATAAAAATAAGACTATTCACAGCTCAGCGGTTACTCTTGACAAATACAACTGCTGTAGATTTAAGTTGGAGATACTAGGATCTGTCTACTGTACAGTTTGACATGACGCTTTCTAAAATGATGGGCAGTTCTGTTCTGATTGTGGCAAATCTTCCCTGGATGACTGAGAGCTCTGAAATCACTGCTCCAAAAGTCCACTTTCTTAAAAACAAGTCTGATCATTCCTAGCGTTTTCAGGTGTATAATGGCCTTATTTGCAAGGGGCCTCAAGCCTCCTCTTTCTTTACATGTAAGCATAACCTATGTAGTGGTCATAGATATTAAACTCCATTTCTCATAAAACATGGTTCCTTCATACAAAATTTTCATTTTTCAAGTCTCATGAAAAGCAAGTATATCTATAAAGTAAAAGAAATCAACCCACTGTTTAAATTTGCATTTTAAAAGTCAGTAATGTAACAAGGCTGAATCTGACTTGAGCTCTGATATTTGAAGTCTCTTATCAAAAGCCATATTATTATTTTCAGACCTGGGTACCTGGTTTTAAGCTGGAAAACTGAAGTAAATTCTCCATAATCATGCAGTTTTCAGGCCTGGCCTATGCCTTTCATTTAGGTAGGTGCTACAAGTGCCTAAGGGTTCTTATTGTGCATGGGAAGAGGGAAGGTTTCTGCATTCCCTTGCCACATGAGATGAACACAGGTAGACCTTTTCATGTTCACGGTGAATTTTGCATGCCTTTGTACCCAAATGTGTCATTACATAAGCAAGTGTGCTGGCCTTTCCTTAACAACATTGTTCCAAGCACTGGGATGGTGCAGATGCTAAAATCCAGCAAAACAATCCTATGAAATCAGAGACCAGTGAAACCAAAAATGAATGTAAATACCATCATCCTGTGGATACAGTGTGACAGAAAGTACAGTTGTTCAAAACATTGAGAAGAAGCAACCAACCAATCAAAAGACTGTTAATAAATTTTATTAGAAATAAACAGAGATTTTTTAATTAACCTTTGAGAAACGGGGCAAAGATCACCCAGGAATAATGTAGGTTAGCTTAGAATAGCTCTGAGAAACCAACATCTCCAGTTATTCTATGTGCTGAAGAATCACCTTCAGCTATAAGTTGATAATTCCAGTTAGTATTAGTTAATACTTGTGTGGAATTTTTTTTTTTTTTTTTGTTTAATAATCTCCCTGGAGCAAGAGGAAGGATTGTAAAATCCTGGAATAGGGAAAGTGTAGTGAAAAGTTCCCCTACATTTTTATTCAATCACTTAGAGCTGATCTCTGATCAAAGTTAATCAAAGCCTTCAGTTTCCTCGATTGTTTTAGTAAACTTTGAATTTTTTTAGTTTGTTGCCTCAGTAATTTTTTCCTTGCTGTTTGGTGATCTTGGTGTTCACTGGGGTGATGTATGTAGTCCTGAAGTGCAGGATGTCAATTTTAACCTCACCCATTTAAAGAATAACCCTATGTCCGGGAGCCTGTTGCTGGACTATGAGATGGATCCTTGAACTGTTGGCCACTCACATATTATTGACCTTTACTTTGCAATATCTATTGCATAAAAAGGAGCAAAGTGTGTCTGGTTACTTTTCTGTATTTGCAGCTGCAGTGGGCCCTCAGTCCCAGGGCTGTGTCAAGAGTGCAGTTGTACCATTGGTGCCTTTTTCTCTGGTCTTAAAAATACGAGCCAGACACAGGGTGATAAGAAAAGGGGTACCGTTATAAAAGGATCCTCAGGTGCACAGCTTGTTAGGTGGAAAACAACAAAGATGCATATCCTGCATGATGCATGTACAATTTTTATAGATTCTGCACATTAGCATATTTGACAAGAGTCCCCCAGTTAGCAACGTGCACGGTGAAGTAAGCCCCTCAGTTCCAGTACCTTCTAAATTCTCCCTCCCTTCAGTGGAGACCAGGCCCTGTTTACAAAAGTATATCTCAAAAAGCTGGTTTCAACCTTGGTTTCTAAGGAGAGCCAAGATAGCATAGGGGTCCTGGAAATTTTGTCTTCCCGCCTAGGAAAAAGCTGAAGCGAAGCTACAAAGCTGCAAATACACATGTGAAGAATAGAGATAATATATAAAAGAAAAAAGGTAAAAACAAAAACAGCATCATTTTCTCCCTTTTTAGAGACTAACAAGATTCTACCTTGTCTAGTCTGCATTTAACCCCAGCACCAGTTTACAGAACCAGCTCACACAGATGCCAGCAATAACTACAACTATTATGAACGCTTCTTTTATCCAGGCCCAGTTTGGTAACCGTGGGGTGAGGGTGTGGAAGATATGGTCAAAGTTTAAGGTGTTATTTCTGGAAGCTACTTCATCTAAAATTTGAGTTGCCTTCCAAATTTCAGACAAATCCTTCCTAACTCTTCCACTCTGGTCCACATAAGAACAACAGGTGGTATCAATAATAGCACATACACCTCCATGTGCAGCAAATAGGAAATTGGGAGCTATTCTGTTCTGCATNGTCCACAATAAGAACAACAGGTGGTATCAATAATAGCACATACACCTCCGTGTGCAGCAAATAGGAAATTGGGAGCTATTCTGTTCTGCATAACCACGCAAGACAGACTATGGACTTCTTCCTGTAACGCCAAAATTGCATCTGCAGCATGCTGTTCAATATGTTCGATAATGGCTGGGATGTTTACAATTGCCCTCTCCAGTTCAACTACTCTGAAAGGGAAGGAGAGCTCTGACTGTGCTATGGAAAAGTGTGGAACATGCAATGAGGGGATCAATCGATATTTTCCTCCTTCCATTTGGATTTTCAATATGATCAAATATTTTTATATTTGGAATTACAGCCCCAAGGGCACAAGCCTGATCTTTATCTATGGGCAGGATTTTCCAGGCCTTGTTGTCCCATAACCAATACCACGCTGTCCCGAGTGGTAGAGCTAGTCTCCATGATGTCAGTTCCATCTTTCTCACAGTTCTTGGGCTTCTTTCCCTGAACCCAGTCTTATGGCAATGTGAAGGAAGAATGGTCTTTCTTGTGGCATTTATGAGTGCGCAAGGCAACTGTATCATTCCCATGATCTATTAAGCCACTCAGGGCAGAAGGGTATTATNCTTACTGTGCTATGGAAAAGTGTGGAACATGCAATGAGGGGATCAATCGATATTTTCCTCCTTCCATTTGGAT
>VYXC01002949.1:0-142124 GCA_013397175.1 Platysteira castanea
ATATTTAACATTACAGTTCAAAAAATTATTGGAGTAAAAATGGATTAATATCTTAGTGCTTCTATTAATTTCATAAATTTCAAGCTGTACAATTTGGGACATAAAGCTATTTTTAGCTAGACCCAGATTAGAGCAGAATTTTGCACTATATACATGTACTATAGTAAGAAGTGCTTGGACGAGTATCCTTCACTACGAGGGTGGTGAGGAGCTAGAACAGGTTGCCCAGAGAAGTTGTGGATGTCCCATCCCTGGAAATGTTCAAGGCCAGGTTGGATGGGGCTTTGAGCAACCTGGTGCCCCTGCCCATGGCAGTGGGATTGAAACAAGATGATTTTTAAGGTCCCTTCCAATCCAAACCATTCTATGATCCTGTGTCTCTGACGCATCTGTTACTGATCATTGCTGAAAAGGAGACAGGAAAACTGGAATGTAACACTGGAACAAGTATTGCAGCTCCTACGCTCCTGCTGACTTCAGTAGTATAGGATATTTTAGTAGGTTTTACTGTCCAGAGCTAAACGACCACTCTGGTCATGAAGAATGGCAAATGTTTTTTCAGAGAGACCTACTGCCCTGCAGGACTTAGATGGACAGGCTTTTTAGAGCAATGGGAAAAAGAAATATTTCCTAGTTTTCCTAAAGAACTCTCAGACATTTAATTTCATATTCCAATTTCTTCTTTCATTTTCTTTGGTGCACCATTAAATATAATTTCTAAAGGCAACTCAGTAGATCAGACATTAGATACACCTTATAATTTAATCCTTTTTTTGAATATGTTTCATTTTCATTAATCTTCTTTTCTTTCCTAAGACACTCACCAAAGCTCACTAACTTCTACACAGGGGCACAACACTTTGGTCATTATCTTTTGATGTGCTTTTCCCAACAAGTTGACTCACTCCACAACGCTGTCCTTTCCCTCTTTTCTCCCCTTTCCCAAACATTTCTAGTCATTCTTTTATCAAGTCACATCAGCAGATTTTCCTCCCAGGATTAAGAGCTAAGCAAGTAATTTTCAATAACTAATACACTCAAACAAAGACTTTTTTTCCTCTTCTTGTAAATTACCTGCAAGAAGACCTTGATGTGAATTTGTTAGATACTAGAACACTTGATATCATTTAAATTTTGTTAATCTCTGTTTGATCACAAATGTTTATGCTGCCTACTTCGTGACAAATTGAAAAAAGTCACGTAGTCACTTGTAGCACTGTTTCACATGATTTTATGTCGCAAAAATGGAGGTCTCAGATGCAGAAAAAGTGGGCTAAAGTATAAGTGAAAATCGTAATTTGCAAATCTCAATAAATTCACAGGTATATATGTATATTTCTCTCAGTCACTCTAATCCTTCCATACTCATCTTAGTCAGAACTTTAGCCTACAGTAGTTTTCACCACAAAGCTTTCTTGTGACACCAGAAGTCTCTCTCCACAGACATGCATTTGAATTTTGCTACCAGTCCTCTTTGTTCAATCTATTTCTAGTTGATTTGGAGAGCAATAACATTGCAGAACCCAGACAACATTTTTTACAGGCTGCATATGAAGGCAATTTCCAAATGGATTGTTACAGCGTGCTGGTATATTTCCTCTGTTGTCCAGGAGTGAGACCAATGCAAAAGTCAAGAAAGAAATAACAGTGACAGCAAAATTACCACTGCACAATTATTTCATTCTTGATAAACTGAAAATATTTGGCTAATCTCTTTTTGATTAAAACCCTTGCACTTTGCCAGCTTTCCAAAACACTGAGAGACTAAAGCCTTGGATGTTTTGGTATGACTATTCTGTTTCAAGAATATGAACTGCCTCCATATTATATTACGAAGCTTCTTCATCTACAATTGTTATTTGGAAGTGAAAGAAATATTTAAAAGTGAAATAAAGTATCAGGGAAGACAGTAAGAATGTAAAGAAATCGTTGAGGTCTACACATAGACTTCCTTATATGGGGACAAATTTTGATGAGGGAAATTCAGTCTTTCCATCTAGGAAATGGAGTAGATCAACATTGCTCAATGAGTGTTTTTATCACTGGGACTTGAAACAGCATTCTGCCTGCAGTTTTTAAGATTTAGTTGTACTTGAAAATCAGTTTTTCTAGTGCAGTCTGGTGACTAAATCTGGGTAGAGGAGAAGAAACAAAATGGAGAGGTGATGATTCTGTGTCCTAGTCCCTGTTCTGCTACTGAGCAGCGGTGTGACCTTGGACAAAACACTTACAATCCATGGCTTACTGCTTCAACTGCCAAATTAGGCAAGGTTGACCTGCCTTTGAGGGGGCTGTGAGCTTCAATTTTTAACATCTTGGTACAGAACCACTCAAAACTGCAAAATAGAGGCTTTCATTGTTGTAGCTAAAAAAATTGAGACTTCAGCTCAGTAGAAATTAAAAATCAGCGCTTTCTTCTTGTAACCCTGGGGATGATGACATAGATCCACTTGAGTAAGCACAGAAAGATTCTGAGAGATGGGCAGAATAACAAATCACAGAATAAATGAATGAACAGAAACATCCGGCACAAGTTTTCCTAGCTGTCCTCACCTCTGCTGCTTTGATTAATAGGGAACAATGAAGTAAACAGTGCTGGAGGACAAACTAAGCAGCAAAGAATTGTAACTGACAATTTGCTGCTAAAATACATAGTCCCTTGTAAAACCTATTGATTAATGAAGTCTCTCTACCAGCATAAGAAAATACACACACGAGAGAGGGAGGCAAACTCGAGTAAATACTCTCATTTAGAAAACTCAGAATCATGCAGCATTTAATCTGTCTGCTATTCAATAAGAGCAGCACACACAAGTAACTTTTCTCTTTTGTTGTTACTCACCTGGAGCTATTAATCATCAGACTACAAACAAGAGATCAAAAGGAGAGAGGAGAAGTGATGAGCCTGTTTCTCTATTGATGCAGCTCTGAGGAGGGCACTGAGAACCACGGGAGGGGTGCGGAGCAGCCGAGCAGCCCTAGCAGAGGGGGACCACAGCAGGGGCATGCACTCAACAGAGAGGAGGTTCACTCTTCTTGCAGCAGAGATATAGGGTGCCATCAGGAGGACCCTGAAGTCACCTTCCTTGCCAGCAAATTTTTTAGTACAACACTGCCATCTATTGCCTTAAGTTCCAGATTTGAAGGAGGCTGGATATTACGAAGTGGTCTGTCTTGTGAAATGGTCCCAGATCTGAAAATGTGCAGCACCTCACTAGCCAAACACTGCAGAAGTCACAAGCTAGACACATCCTTTGGCTTTCCAGCCCAGGTTTGCTGTCATGCCGGGGCTGTGTAATGCAAGAGAAGCTGAGCAGGCTGGACATTTGCAGATAAGGCAATACAAAAAAGGAGAGGGACTCTAACTGTTCTGTTCCCGCTAAATCCTTCTGAACATCCTGCATTAACCTTTTGATTACCAAACTGAAGTGGAGATTTATCCAGAAGATGTGCAATGCAGGACCCAGAAGAGCTCACTTCAACTGTCCTGTCAGAGCAATACTAAATAATCCAAAGGTCAAAGGATGAAGAGGACTTCTTGTACTAATGACTGTCTGATTAATAGAATATTAAATCACACTAAAGCAATACTTATCTGAGTGTAAATGCAGGCAAGTGCTTTTGCCTCTTTTCAAAAAACCTGTTTGCAGAGTTCATTAACTACTTTCTGTTCAAGCTGGAATGCACATTTTTTCTTTCATTCTTGCACGCCATTACACAGCTAGAAAAACATAGGTATGCAGAAATAAAACAGTGTTGCTTCCAGAGAGAGAAAAAGATTCTGGGACTGGTCAAGAAACACAGGCTCGGACACAATTTGATGAATCCTTCAAGTTTCACTTTTGAAAAAAAAAGAGTAAGTTGTGTACTTCAGTCTCCTGAAGAAACAGATTTTATTAGACCCATATGAGGAGACAACAAAGAGAATTGGACTTTTATATTAGCAAGGAGTAGATCAGAACACAAAAATATGTAGCATTAACAATATTAAATCTTTTATCGACAGGAAGGCCAGGTCCAGGAAGTGTAAAATATTCAGTTGAAATGTACCCATTTTTTCCCTTTCTGAAACTTCAGGCAGTGCTGTCCTATCTATGTTATTAAAAGTCTTGCATTAGATGCAAGTGCTTTATGAGGTTTTGCCTTTTGAAATGGGCTTGTTTAAATCTCTCTTCTCACCTGCTCTAGCTATCCACATGAGCTCAGTTCTATGAGAAAACACATTAACTCTGGGTCAAAGGTCCTAGAATTAGAAAGAACTGATAGGGAGGATATTTTAGACCACATGAAGTCATATTTAATCTCTCTGGGAATTCTGGAGATACACTAGAGAATTTTCAGTAGGATAATTTGCAAAAAATGTCACCCAAATATTTTTATGTTGGAGAAGCTCTTTTCACAGAGGAAGCCAGCTTCATATGTCCTGTAGGCTCCCTCAGCTCACCTGCCTCTTGGTCGTTCTGTTTCATATTTGAATTTTTCCTCTATAGTTTCTATATGAGAATTATTTTATGATCCATCTTCCTCACAAAAAATTATTTTGTTTCCTTGATTTTCATTCTGTTACAAGGGCCTTTCCCGGTTTATATTGCTTACCTACAATTTTTTGTGATTTTATTATTTTTAAAAATTGAGGAGGAGTGTAGAGGACCAATGAAACAGGAAAAAAGGAATGAAAAAGTGAGAAGAATAGGAAGAGACACTTGGTAGTGGCATTAAGTAATTTTTAAAAATTTAAGATATATTGATGAAATATTAAAACAGCTGTAATTCTTATGCTTGATAGACTCTTTTGTATCCTAGACCGATAAAACTTATTGTGAGTTCAAACTTCTTCCAGCCCAGGATATTAACAAAATTACTCTCTATGGGCTCCATTACTATACTAGCACATTGAAGATTAATCTGCTTTTCATGTACATTCATGAGTGAAACTTCTGTTTTCTATTATGCATGGGTATTTACTTCATCAATGATATTATAATGCCCTTGCTTGGATTTATTAAGATTTGATCTTAAGTATTCATCCAGAACTCTTACAGACCCAGGTGATGTTTGGTGTGTAGGACCCAGCTGACTACAAATGAGTTGCCTTTTTAAAGACATCTCTGCTCTCCCACATGATTTCCCCAAAGGAAAAATTCTAACAGAGCTTCCACTAACCAACCTTCATGAGCTATGTCATCTCTAGCACTGCTGTGAAAAATAAGAGTGCATTCAAGTAAAGTAAGATTTGACAGTCTAAACCAACCAGTATTTTCCCAAATACAGAGGTTTACATGTAAACATTTCAATCATAAAGTTACTCATTGACTTGCCTTGTCAGAAAAGCCTTTTCAGTTTTGCCTGCGTGTGTCTTACCGTTATTCAGTCCAACAGCTTCACACTACCTGAAAGTGAGGGAATGAAAATGAAAAGGGACCAAAATTTTAGGCTATCCAAAGTACAAAGAAGGATCTCTTGTAGCAATTTTTAAGCTTAGAATGTTTACATGATTAATCCATATGGGGGGAAAAGGGGGAGGTTCCAGAGGTTTTTAGGAGTTGTTAATTTTGTGAAGCCTACAGCTATCCAAATGTGTTTTCTATCATCTACAAGGATAATTCTCTTCCTCTTTTCTTCCATTATCCACAAAAAAGGAAATCTTGATTATCACCAAGTCATGGATCTTCCACAAATCATAACAATTTTTGCCTGTTTTTCCAGGTGTTTGTGTGTGAGACACTGATTTTCTTCAGCCTGAATCAGCTTTGAAGTGCAATCATTTTTGACTTTAGCATTAACTGAAAGAGAACAAGAACATAACCTGTCACATACCTGCTCCTCCACTTTTGTTTGGTTACACTATAGGAATACTGAAAGCTAAACTAACAGTGCAGCGGGTGCAATAGGCTGTTCCTGACTGTGGCAGGGTGGGGGAGGCCAGGACTTGACCCAGGTTGGTGATCACCGCGCCAGTCAAGAAGTCAGGCCACAGGTCAGAAACATCAGGATGCTTTGCCTGGCACAACTCTGCTGCAGTAGAGGTCAATAACCTTCAACCATAGCTCGTGCTCGTCTAAGAGCCCCAGGCTGAGTTTGTGTACAGCCCTGGGGCTTTGGGTAGGAGGGGGAGACCCTGGGTGAGGCTGACCTCTCCAATGGAGGCCCTCAGGGGCCCTCACAGTTGCCTTGAATACTTTTTTAGCCAAAGTAAGTGACTTTATTTTTGCAAGCCATAGGGAATTTTTCCTCCATAGAGTTGTTCAGTTGTTTTCTGATTCTCTGCAAGATTAGATGGGCCTAATTCATAGTATCAGCTTTGCCTGGCAAAACTAGATGAGCACTATCTGACTTAAAGACCTAATCTTGGCTCTTTCATCCCTAAGAAAATCAAATTCAGGTTTATTTTTGTCATGTAGCTACAAGAAAAAATAATCAGAGCACTGATATTCAGGTTTTCAGTATTGTGTTAAATTTTCAATTTTAAGTTGATATTTTTTATTCAAATTTGTTTCTACTCCAAAAGAGCTTTTTTTTTTTTTCCCTAATACTTTGGAAGCTCAAAAGCAAATATACTCAAACATTTCAGTTTTCCATGAGATGGAAATATGCTCAGCATGTTGACCAAAGGTATAATCTCCTAACTTTTAACAACCAAAGGGAGTGATTTGGTTACAGAGATTCAGCTGTTTGCAACACTTCGTGTGTTTCTGTAGGCACTTTGGAATCTGGTTAACTGCAGCTGCAACCTTTGCAAGTGCATAAGTTGTCCAAAAGCCACCCACATCTTGGGCAATTCCTTATCACTGGGTGCAGTAAGCGCTGGAATGAAGATGGATACTCCTTCCCTCTGGCATCGTGATGCCAGAAACTCTTGGTTTCACAGAGAGGGAAAGCTGAGCTTGGCAGCCCAGATGACAATAACATTCCTTGGCTCCAAGTGTTACCTGGTCTCTAGGGAGGATGTCAAGGGCTTTTTACCTCACCAATATCCAGATTCTGTCAAACCCCACAGCAGTGTCTTTCAGACCTTGTAGTCCTAGTCTGCACCATAAGTACCTCAGTCAGTTTGTAAATAAAATAGAATGTGAAAAAAGAACACTAAAGTGGTTAAACATGAATCAACATGACTAACTCTGTGACAGTTTCTGCCTCGTGAGAAAAAAACAATCAGATGGAGCATATTCATAGCCTCCATTTCCAGTTTCTATGACAATTTTGGTAGCTGGTGTTGTAGAATTCATTTCTTCCAAGTCAGGTCAATCTCACACTCTGGCAGTTTTGATCTGTAGCCTCTTAGATTAATACTGCATAAACAACTCCAATTACCACAGCTCACATCAAAAGCTTTTAGAGTAAGGGTAATTGAGTCACACTGTGCCAGTGATAGAGACACACACAGTGGCATCATGGTGGTATTTGAAAGTCTCCCAAAAATCACAATGTATGACTAAAAAACACAATAAATTTAATTTTAAAGGTATTCAGCCTGTTTCTGATTCTTTTCAAATACTCTAGCTGTCAGTCAATAGAAAAACTGTAGACTTTTTGTGGTAGCTTCAAAAAGAAAAGAAGATTTTGTGGTCCGGATATTTTAAAAATAGATGTGGAACATAGTTCTATTCCAGTAACAATACATTTTCTGTGAAATAGAAAAGCACATTTTGCAAACATAAGGATTTCAAAGTTCATCCAAAGCAAGTACTGAGAAAAGATCTGAACCCAGAGGATAAATATCTGCAAAACAATATGTCTTCTTTTATTATATAATTTAAAATATATAGTTTAAATGATAATATTTCTGGAAATCTTAAGAATATTTCTTATCACCAAAATTTTTCAGTATGTAAATCAACAAAACAACAAAACATTATGTAGATAATCTTAGAGAATTCATCGCATTCTGTGATATGTTTGGTTTTCTCATTGAGCAGCTCCACATAAGCTGTCAAAAGTGTGATATAACTAACTTGATAAGGGCCAAAGCCAGCAGCATAGCAAAACCAAATGACAAAGGAGTGGATCCCTGAATGTGAAATGTCAACGGTGAAAGATAGTTGTTTATCTGGAATTCTGCAATCTTACTGATCTGCTTGAAGAGCATTCCTGTTTTTTTACTAGACAAATACTCCTTGGTGGGATCTCCCCTTGAAATATGGCCTGCACTGTCTTAACTGTTTCTGGCCTTCCTTTGGCTAATGATCTTTTCCACTCCTGAAGGAAAAGAAACCAAACTGTGATCCCCTTTAGGAAGCTGAAAATTCAAACAGGTGAAGAAGAACAGTAGCCATTGTGTGACAGTGCTGCAATATGTTATCATAGTATACAGAAGGACATCCACCTAGTTTATCAGAATAATATATAGTTCCCAACAGGAGTAACATGGAATTCAGTATGTTCATACAGTGAAATTTTACGAGCTAAGTCACTTAGTAATTTAGAAGTTATTATTTTCTACTTCATCCATGAAAACAGCATCATGATGAGATAATCAAGAGGCATTTTCCTTGCAGTTTACAAAAATAAAATCTCTAGTGTCAGTTTTAAATAAAGTTGGAAGAAAAGGGAACTGCACTTTGTCCTGCCTTCAGTGGATATGCTACAGAGAGAGGTCATCAACAATGTAGCTTGTCTATTATATGTAGCACATTTCAAGGTCTGTACAATAGCCTGGATTGCAGTTTGTTTCCCTTTATAGCAAAAGAGAATTAGAATTTCTTACTAAATACTCAGGGGCAAAATTACGTTCAAATAAAGGACCCCAGCACACCTGGTTCTGTGACATTGCAGTTCCCCATACATGTACATGTCCACCACTGGTACTACTGGCATACATGCTAAAGTTTGTACATTTTCAAACACTCTGATAAAGTTCTTGGTAACATTTGGTGTAGTACAGTAATTGCTATGCTAAGCCAGAAACTAAAAAGCGTAATGATGAGTGTGTAACCAGAAATGCCAGTGTGCCTCCAGAGGGTCGTAGCAGATCTGAAATGCGTCTCTTCAGAAGCACTAGACTTAAAGAGAAGCATCAGATCTCCTCTGTCTACCTGATCAACATGCAGCAGATGGGCTTTTTCTGTCTCATTCTATTTCTGTCTTTCTCAGATATACGGCAAAAGGTCCACAGCCATCAATATATTAGGTCATCTCCTGTCACTCAGCAGCAAGAGCCGTGTCAGATAGGAGAAGCTTTAAGAGTTTTCTTACTTCTCCTGTGCTTTCCAGAATCTATCACTGGGTCACATTTCTTTATGTAAATTCTGGGTTGTGATAAAGAATTGTCTCTACTCCTTTAACAAAACTCTAATCTCTTCAGTGTTTGTTATGCTGTCACCAGTGTTCCTCTGCTGAGCATGGTTTGCAGCAGAACTGGGAATTATAGGTTCTAATTCAATACCGCTGTGCAGTGCACCATTTATTATTTCTTCAGGCTTTTCCTTTCTTCTCCATTAAGTAGAGGCAATCTTAAATCACAAGGTAGATGACTATGAAGCATTTTCAGATTCAAACTTCATACTATGTTCCTTTCCAGAAAAGAATCTTTAGGCAGGAAAGCATCTTCAAAATTGTAAGAGGACACCTCACATCAGTGACTGACAAACTGTATAAGAAAGATAGAAATCTACTGTTTAGCCTTTCTTCCACCATATCATAAAAACTCTGGCATCCTTCATGTTGCCATTCATTTTAGAAAGTTTTTATCCTTTAAGAGAAGCCAGCCCACACTTCAGCTCCTAGCTGGTGGAAGGGAGCTGGATGGTTGTTGAGATCAAGAACTGAAAATGTAACTTCTACTTAAAGAAATGGAACTGTGTTAGAATGTGAACTGCTTTATAACCTCAGATTACCAGCTATCTTTCTGTTAGTTAAAGGATACAGGTACTTGGGAAAAGTGAGAAGAACTGGAAGCCCTTTCAGGGGGCTTTATTTTGACCCCATTGTCCAGCTGTGATTTTGAGCTCTGGAGGATATGTCAAAAAATAGATTAGGGGGTTCTCTCCTGTCTGCCTATGCTACATAGGAGATTTTCTGCTTGTGCTACATGTTAAACAAGAAATTAAATTATTTTTCTTTTGTTCCACTCAGTAATGGGGTTTGAACTGGGACATAGTCATGCTACACCAATGTCTTGGATCTCTCCTCAGTGAGTACTAAAACTGTTAGTTTTCTTTTGGGCTAAATTCCCTCAGTCTAGCAACCAATGGCACTGGGACCATTCATACATGTTGGATTTATTATCTATGGTTACCCAGTTGGATCATTTTCCTGCATGCTGAAATGGAGCATAATTGGGCTATTTCTCATAACAAATGGAGTGTGCCTGTACAGAAGGAAGTTGGTCTACATCAGGTTTTGCTTCACTATTTTTAATAGCACCAGGAGAGAATGGATTTCACTTCTCTGTTGGGGTCTTTCCAGACTAAAGTTTTTCTGTTTGTTTAGTGTCACAGGAGTTGGTCTCTGTTATATTTTCCTGAGTGGCAAAATATAAGTCCCGGTCATTTTTGCATTGCTTCACAAAGTGAACAAGAAATATTCTTGCAAGAATATCTGGTTTTATTTTATTTTAACACAAAATCAGAACACAGTTCCTGGGAGACATTCCAGCCTGACAGTTCTTTATTACTATTATAATAAATAACATAACATAACATAACATAACATAACATAACATAACATAACAATGTTATACATTTCTGCAATATATTAATGACTGATTTTAAATGGATATCCCAGCAAAAAGATAATTAATGTATCTTGGTGAATGAATAAATTCAGCCTAACAAGACTACTGTTTTAGTGGCCTGCGATGCCTGAGTTTTTCTTTGCTTATTATGCGTTATAAGTCACAGGCATGCTCCAGCAGATGTGAAACATTTAGAACTTTTCATTAAAATCAATCAAAATCATTCTCTTTGAGCATCTGCTTTTGTTTGGGTTATGTTTTCCTGGTGATTCTTTGATTCACAGCTGAGGAAGGGTCAGACATACAGGGAGACAGGCACTGACTGTATTCCTTTAAGCCATTACTCTCAAGTAAGCTACTGGATAGATACGAGAGACAGAGCACCATAGTAGCAATCAAATCTGCTTTCCAGAATATTCCTGTGCTAGGCTTCTGGTAAGGAACACAGATGTTCACTTTACATACTCTCTGTGTTGGACCTTTGGCTGAGGTGTGTCTTCATGAAGAATGAGTGTTTATTATAACACAAAATAAGACCTGCAGAAGTCCAAAAACAACCCCTTACCAGGCACTGTGAAGACAATTCTACTCCAGCCAAAAGTAGCACAAAGAGATACTAACATCTACTGTGCTTTTCTTTCTAAGAGAATAGTGGAAGCCAAAAGCAGGAATGCTTCCAAAAAGGGATCACAGAACTGCACTCAGTGTAAGTCAAATAGCAAAAAGCATAGAACCATCTAGGTACAGCTTCTGGCACTTGGATTCTTTGGGAGAAGATTCTCCCCCTCCATTCCACATCACCTGAAGTAGTCTGTCCACCTTTTGGGCCCCCAGCACAAGAAGGATGTAGACCTGTTGGAGTGAGACCAGAAGAGGGCCACAAAAATGATCAGAGGGCTGGGACACTTCTGTCAAAACAGGCTGAAAGAGTTGAGGTTTAGCCTGGAGAAGTGTCTAGGGACATCATAGAGCAGCCGTCCAGTATCTAAACAGATCCTACAAGAAAGCCAAAGAGGGACATTTTATGGGATAGGACAAAGGGGAATGGCTTTAAACCAAAAGAGGAAAGGTTTAAATTAAATATGAGAAAGAAATTCTTCACTGTGAGGGTGGTGAGGCACTGGAACAGGTTATCTAGAAAACTTGTTGGTGCTCCATCCCAGTGTTTAAGATCGGGTTCAATGGAGCTTTGAGAAACCTGGTCCAGTGGGTGGCATCCCTGCCCATGGCAGGGGGTTTGGAACTGCATGCTCTTTAAGATCCCTTCCAACCCAAACCACTGGAAGATTATTTGGATTATTGACCATCAAAAGCTGGGAGGATGTATCATAGAAAGTGTGTCAGACCAGTTGCTCCTTGGAGTAGTCCAACATGGATATCAAAGTTTATAAAGTCAGTCTGTAAGCCAGTTTCCCTCTTGCTGTATCAGCTTTATAGTTGGAGGATGTAATTTAAGGAGAAGATATTGGGGCAAGAGAGCATCAAGGCTCAGTCAATAAATGACAGCTCCAAGGATTGTCTGTATATGTTTCCCTCTATCTGTTTCTGTTGTAGCCAAGCTAAAGTAAAAATAACAGTTGTAGATGTTCACATGTTTTGTTTTAGCTGCACAGATAAATGATAGAAGGGAAATAGAGACACAAGGAAGTGGTTTCTCCCTCTATGTAAGTGGCAGAAGTAGACAAATACTTCCACTTCCTAGTCTATTACCTCTTTTTAGCTTCTCCATTTGCTATACCCTAGTGACATCTATTGTATGGCAAAAAAGACAGCTTGCAGTTTATCCTGAAGATCAACGGATTGGTAACAGATAGTCAGGATGAATCCCTGAGGACTCATTGATGGAAGAGCCTTTAAAACCTGGTACTCTGGGTACTTTAACAGGGTCACTGATTGCACCTGTGACATTATTGCAAAGTCCTGCTGGTCCTCAGATTTGAAGTCACAGGAGTCTTTATAGGTCAAAAACCAGTCACTTGTATTGCACTTGAAAAACAGTGCTCATGTTTCAGTTCAGTGCCTCCTGCATCAGCTCTCCTCCTAATATGATTTACGCTTTATTTCCATGTACAGCGTATTGCAGTAATCCAATTCCCAAGTAAGTCAGGCATGGGTGGTAGCAGCAGTGTACTCACATCTGCAAATACACAAGCAAGTAATTTTGGCATAGGAATGTATAGCCACACAGGACCGAAGATGGAGAGCCAACAGCTCTCCATCTTCAGTCCTGTGTCAGATAAAAAAAATATACAGCACTACACTGATGATCTGAAGGATTGCTAAAAGCAAAGAAATGCACTACTACATTGATCATTTTTTCCCTAACAATACAGTAAATGCGGGATTGAGAGATACTGCCCTTTAATTGGGTTAAAAATTGCATATTACAAATGCTAAGCCTGATTTTTGATTTTTTTTCTCCCTTACTTATAAAAATTAAAATTGTAATTAGTTGCACTGAGAACAAACTTAAATGTCTAACTTCCCAGAGATATAGCCAAGCTGTATTACCTCTTTGCATTAATGCTGTCTAATAAATAGGTTTCAGGAACACACATTAGTTAACATTAGAAATGCCTTCAAAAATTAATCTAGCTCCAAATTTGCTTGTTCCAGCTGATAACGGTTTATAACATTTAAATATGCACAGCATGCTTATTTCTGTCCAGCATTTCTTTTAGTGGAAACAGTTCACAGAAATCATTTTAAAAAGTGATTCTTTTACAAAAGAATCCCCACAACTTTGCATTCTTAAGGATGAGATCCATTCTTACTTTATATCAGTTTACATTTCACTGACTTTAACAATGCTTCTCCTTATTTTCACCAGTCTAAGGGAGTTCTGAAACAGGTCTTAAATTTGTATTAATTTGTATAAATGCATACCTGATTATGATGTAGACTAACAGAATATGGCACACAACTCATCATGTATTTCTCACAGACAATTTTTTGCTCTTTTATATTTATTACAAACCCTACAATTTTGGTTGGGATTTTTCCCCCTTGAAATCACAGTTTACAGAGTTATATTATTTTACAAGACATCCAGCTTTCAGTTTTCTTTTCAGAAAATAAGCTTCAAGTTCTCATGGCTGCTAGGAGACATTTGGAAAGGTTAATCTGAAAGGATCAAACACTAGAAGGCAAATAATATAAAGATCCCAAGGGATATTACTTTTAAAACCTCATGATTTTTAAACCAGTTTTATGGGATTAAAATTGCAGCAGGGGATATTGAGGTTAAACATTAAGAAACCCTTTTGCTGTAAGGATAGTTAAGTAGTAGGACAGTTTGTCTAGAGAGCTTGTGATTTTCCAGCAGTGAAGGTTTTTAAGAGCAAACTGGACAGGTTGCTACCCAGGAATGTTTAAGCTCTCGTTGATTCTGCTTTAAGTGGAATAGTAATGAGGTCATATAGTAAGTTCATCTCTTGCCCCATTTTCCATAGTAATGATATATGTAGCCTAATTTATTATTTTTAACATGTTGGGTTAACAATGATATGTGCAAAATTGCTTCATCTAAACCACCAGCAAGCATTGCTTGTAATGCATTTCTTATCAACATTGCTAAAAAAATCTTTTTAAAAAATCAACTTCAGTAGCAAAAAAGGAATGGATCCATTTGAAATAAGCTGGAGTTGCCCCCAAAGTCCTTTCTGTATATTCTAAGGGATTTCTACTCAGGATATTTTATCAGTCCCAATGGACAGGTTTGTTTTCCTTTTCATTTTTTCTGTCCTCATGTAATTTTCTTACTTTGTTATTATACTAGTATGACTTCATTTCTAGAATGTTCATTTTTTAAAATATTCATTCAATTGTGGCCTTTACCAGTTCTGTTGTACAGTGGCCCAGATGTCACTTAAGGTGGCAGCTTTCTTATATGAAAATACGTTTACCTCATTAGCAACTGAAAAAACCCAGGTCAATAAATACTTTGGTGATGACTTTTGAGGTAATTTGCTCTGTGTGGACTCTCAGCTGTTAACACAGAATGAATGCAGTGCACAGTATGTATAACATGTGTCTTTGATATAACAAATCCTCAGAAATCCTCAGACTCCTCAGAATCCTCAGAGGATTCAAGACGTTGTTTCCTGCCCCGCAGCCTGAGGTCAGAGCACACAGCTGAAAGCCTTGGAGTGCAGGAGATACTCCAGTAGACACCCCAGTAACTGCATAGGTATCTCGTACACCTAATATGAAATGCAGAAAAATTACACAAGGAGCATTTTGTTCCAGTAGATAAATCAAGAGTTTTTATGGAAGAAAACTTCAGAAGCATGTGTAATGGTGGGGCTGTAACGTTCTGCACTCTTCTGGATATTGAATGAGGCAAAGGCCATATATAGAAAAAAATGTACATCAAAGCTGCTGATATAATACATACTTATAACATGAAGGAATCTTGAAGTTAGCTTTCCCCAAGTAAATCAAGTACTAGTTTGCCATCAAGCATTGTTTTGCTTCATGTTATTAGCCTAAATAAATTACTCTGAAGAATTCTCTAGAAAAGAAAAATATGCACAACTCTTAAAATGCCTCTCCCCATAGGATACCAATAGGATTCTGCTATCAGTCTTCAAAACAGACCTTTGTCCTTGGAGCTTATTTATGGTTTATTTGATCTGAAGGAGACTTTTTATTTTTGTGGTTACTGTTATTGTTTCTGAATTGGCAGAAAGTTATTTGCACTTGGTCTACCATACATAAGGCAGTGCAGTGAACCAAATTATGTTTCTGCGTCTCAAATCTGAGGGATTTCTAGTTTATTGTGTGTTCTACAGGCAAAAGGAACCATCTGCCATGACCCAATAAGTGGTTAGAACTCCTAGAGAGGACCTTCTGAGGCCCTCTGCTGACTCCCAGCAGTTCTGTTCTTTCTGTTCCTGCCAATAAAATTGCCTCAGCAGATCCTATGTGTTTCTAATGCAGTGCTGTGCTGCTGGAGCTTTGGGTTGGGCACTAGTTTATTTCAGAAAAAATACACAAAAAAGGCGAAGCCTAAAACTGCAAATGCAATATATTTTGTCCCAGCCTTAATTATTAGAGAAGTTGAGTGTATCAGCTTTTAAATAGAAGGGATGCTGTACTCAGTCTCTGGCACTTGTCCTCCTCCTCCCTTAGGAGACCCATACCAGGGACTGAAGAATCCAAATATAATGTGGTCATACTATTAATTCAATTTCAATTTGTCAGTTCCTGGTACTCCATTCACTAAAAAGTGGAGTCAAGTACAGGGACCCATTCATTACTAGTCATAAAATATGTTTTTTGTTCTAGTTAGCTATGCTTTTATTCCCAGAGGGTGAAAAAGTTACTGAGAATCAATAGAACTACTTTTTCTTGTGCAATAACAAAGCTAATGCTTTTCAATGGCACAAGATGCAGCCTTTCAGAAATGTCTTTCTCAACATCTTTCTTCTGAAACTTCTCACACTCTCTTGAGATTTTTAAAAAGTCAGCCTAAGTATAAATAAAGAAATATGTATTGTTCTTAGGAAGGGTTATAAAAATGAATCAAAGCAATACACCTTTTGTTCCTACAGCAAATAGACCAAAAGTGCAGTAGGTATCTTCCCCATAAAAGCCTAATTTGTTAGATATACGAAAGAAACAAAGATCCAAAACCTGCTGCCAGTAAAGCCTGTCTAAATCTGAGTAGCCATTTTGTCATTCAAAACTCTCAGCCTCAGATGGTGGAATTGAGAGAAGATATTGAATGAAAACAAAATCTGTAGTTTAAAATTCTCCATCTCTCTACAGTGTAAATCCCTATAGGTGCCATTAAGTCAATGGATTTCCTGAGAATATAGTGTACCATGTAATTTCCCTTCCATATCTCTGAATACATTTAATGTAAGAATAAAGCCTAAATTCTTTTAGGGAAGAGGAGGTGAATCCATTTCTGAGCATTTTGTTTCGTTTTAAGGTAAAATAGAAGAACTAGGTCACTTTCACTAAATATTTGTAACAGTCTAATTGTGAATAAGCCTTAATGGGGATGGATTGAGAGTATGAGGAGTAGAAAAGCCAATAGTTGGTGCAGATCTTAAATAAGGCATCAAGGCAAAAGCAGGGCTAAGTAGAGACTAGAGCAAGGAAGAAACTTCAGGAAAACCAGGAACAGAAAGAAGCCTTGAGAAGGTGTCCTGCAGCACCCAGAGCTGAAAGATAAAACAAGATGACCCATCCAAGAAAGGCGAATCATGCCCCCTTTCAGAGCCATCCCTCTGATGTAATGATACTGTGGGAGTGACAGTGGCCATTGCTCACAGACTTTGCTCATCCTGGTGGCGTTAAGTGCCACCATGACCCTCATTTCTCACCATGAGTTCTGATGATGATGTCATTGGTCAACTCCAGGCAGACAAGCATGCAATAGCGTCTTTTTTTAAAAATAGATCTTAATGTCATATACTGTTTCTGGCCTGATTCCAGCCCATGTCTCTACAAAAATGCTGAATTATCAATAATCTGTGTTTCGTTTTGCTGGTGGTGTGCATGCTCAGACACGTTGGAATGCAAGCTCAAGTCCACAACCAGTTTCAGTTCTAGAATTGTCTGAAGGTGACAGAATAGCATTAACATCTTCTTTGCTAAAGTGATTAATAGATTAATAATGGTAGCTGAGTGCTCATAGTGATTTATTTGACAAGCCAGTTAATCATCCAGGTATAATAGTACAGAATTAGGAGCATGCACTTCAGAGTAGGGTCAAAATTAGAGATCAGGAAGTCATTTAGCAACCGTAGGAGAAGATGAAGGATACAAAAGGTGAAAGAAAAAGATCATGAAATATGTGAACACTGGGAAATAGCTTCTCATATTTTTCTTCTAAACTCTAATTTAATTTTGAGAGCTTTGAGAGCTTTGAGGAGCATGAGGACTCTGCATCATAAAAGTCTCTAATCCTTTATTTTTGTTTAGAAGAACACCTTGTGTGCACTTCTCCTTCCCAGCTCAACAGCATAATTTGTATAATATTATGAATAATATGCATAAATCGCATAGCTCCAAATACCAGTATTTGGAGAACGGCTGTCAGAACCCAAGTACTGCTATGCAAAAACAGTTAAAGCTTGTATCTTTCAGGCTACTTTGTACTAAACACTACATTGTGTCTGAAGCAAATGAATTGTTAAGAGAATTATACTAATTAGAAACACAGAGCTGTTGGAATTTTTAGAGCTGAATTTGTCTGGAATACAGTGACAAGAGTCTTGAACCTGTATCAACAAGCAATGGGTTTGTAGAAGACCTTTTGCAGATTGTATGATTTCTGTCACTAACAAGTTCACGTAGTCTGTGAAACTTTTTCTTGTTGCTCCAGAAAATAAGCTCTTCTCATGACGAGTATTTAAGGAGTATTTATTTAAGTATAAAAGCAAGAAGTATTTATTTACTTCTTTATTTAGAATGAAATCAAATTGAATCAAATAGAACAGAACACCTTCAGTTGGAAGGGACCTACAAGGATTATTTAGTCCAACTGCCTGTCCAAATGTTAAAAAACATTGTTAAGAACATTTTCCAAGCACTGACAGGCTTCAGGCACTGCTCACCCCTCTGGGAAGACTGCTGTAGTGTTTGACCAACCTCTCAGTAAAAAAAAACTTACTAATGCCTATACTTTTTATAGTGCAGCTTTGAACCATTCACTCACATCCTGTTGCTGGATACCAGGTAGAAATGTCACAAAAATTAAGTCTTTAGGAGGTTTTGACCCTAAAGACATGCACACTATGTGGCCAGAAATAAGGTGGTGCTGAACCTAGTAGCAGGAAAATAAAAGTAAAAATTTATATCCTAGAGGGGACAGCTTACCCCTGTTAAGCAATAAGCACAGTGTAGAGTTTAGTTGTATACAATTGCAGATGAGCTGGAGGTCAGCTTCCAGAGAATAGGGATGCTCCTAATGGGTAAAAAGAGTAAACCCAGAAAAACACAGTCTACCATTTCTGTCCTGAGTTTCCTTTGACTGGAAGTTGAGGGTTGAGAGAAACTAAAAAGGTTTCTTGACTTGGAAATAGAGGAACCAGAAGAGAAATGATTAATACAAAGGAAGAAACTAAAAGAATGCTCTGATTCTACAGAGACCCAAATGTATTGAATAAGTATGTAAAAAAGAAAATATGTTTCAATAAGCAACCAAGGAATAAAATTTAGGCCATATGGTTGATGCCAAAAGCTATCTAAAATAGACACATCAGCCTCTGCCCTTATACCATCAGCGTACATGTTCAGAATAGTTAATACTCCTTACGGAAGGCTGTTATTTTGATTTGCTTTGAGATGTGAGCTTTTCCTGTAGAATATAAAATTTTCTTTTATGCTATTGAGATTAGTAAGATTTAGTGATATTTTGTCTGGGAGAAAGCCAGCAGCTGGAGAATCCTGGCAAGTCTTGAGGGAGAGGAAGGGGTGTTGGGTTAAAGATTAAAAACCCCAAACAGCTCCAAAGCAGAGGAAAGTCTAGGAAAAAGTATACCTTGGATTTAGCGCAGAGAGCTGCACAGAAAATCTTAATAATTTTGAGGTCATCATCAGTACCATCCTTACAAACAAGAAAAAAAACAAGGATGAGAAATTCATATTTAACTGAAAATACCCGTGTGGAAAGATGCCAGTTTGCACTGTAACTTGAAAACAACGGGTCAGGTTGAAAACCTTCATGAGATAATGTAAGCTATTAGCACAGATTGGTTGGTCATTTCTAAAATCAAAGTTCCAGCCCTATATGTTACTTTGATCATGCTACACTACTTACTGGAGCAAACTAATGAAAAAGGATCTTGTAGGTCATTAAGGGTCTAAAAACCTAAAACAAAATGGTAAAAATTTTTAATGAAGAATATTAATACTACAGATACTGACTTGGCGTATTAAAAATGTCAAAAATACAGCAGATAAGCTACATTGATCTCACATGAAAAAAATGCCTCCTGAATCAAAGCACATCTAGATTTTTTTGTGTCAACTACAAAACTTGATACTTATTCTAGATAATTTTTCTTGCTTCCCTGAGAAGTTGATATTGGGACACCTTTAGAAGGATATATAATAAGGAAAGTTTTCAATTAAGTTTTAGACAATAGACAGGGAATAAAATAAGTAGGGGAAAAAAAAGAAGTTCAGATTCCATTAGGTACATTCAGAGTAGAAATGGTGAAACCCAGTTTATCATTCACAGAACTGATAGGTTTATAATCTCAGAAACTCATGACTAAAAATCTCCAGATTTTTGAAAGTAGACAATTCAGGAGGAACAAGAAAAGACAAAAAAATCAGTTTGGATTTGGTATGAAACAACTAACCAACAGAAACACATTAGGTACAAAAATCCAATTCAGTGAACAAAAGGCTACAGCAAGCTTGAAGACAGAATTACTGTCTTTTTTGCCTTGTTCTGTTTCACTTTCCTAGCTATTTACTTCTGGATGCTTTCAGAGAAAGGACAAATGAGGATGATGAGGACAGACTAGATATGAGGAAGGCTCTTCCTTGATATAAGGAAGAATTTTTTTACAGTGAGGGGGGTGGAACACTGAGACAGGTTCCCCAGAGAGGTGGTAAAAGCCCCATCCCTGGGAACATTTAAGGTCAGGTTGGATGGGGCTCTGAGCAGCCTGATCGATTAAGTTTTGTTTGAGAAGAGAGAACATGGTCAGACTTCACCACAGAAGCAAACCCCTGACTATCCATATTAAAAGAAGAATTGATTGAGAGGCATCCATCCCCTTTTCAGCCCTTACTGATACTGCATCCACAATTTCTTCTGAGCAGCCAGGTTAAATTACAGGCTGGGGTGTCCCTGACCACACCACTGCTCCTGGCTCGGACTGTTGGTGTGTGTACTCCAGAGGGGCATTCTGAACTCACCGAGGCGAGACATGATCTCTGCAGGCTGGCTGATGTGACTGTCAGTCGCATGCTGCTGTCACTAAGCCAGTCTGTGACTGCCGTGGCTCTGACTGCCCCAGCCCATGCAGACTGATGCAGGCTGTATTGTAGATCAAAGCTTTCCTTACCAATTCCAGTCATCAGCAGGACTCGGAGTTTGTCCCCTGCCCAAGTAGGGCAGAGGCAGAGGAACACCGATTTCTGTAATTGTGACAGCTCTGAATGGTTGCTTGGGGGTTCTAAAATATACCTTGGCTTGAACTCCAGCTGTGATTAAACTTGTTTCCAGCAGACAGCAACTTAACATATTACTAGCAAGAATAAAGTGAGGATTTTGACAAGGTGTCATCCAAAAGATTTTTCCAGCACACAGGGAGGCTGTCAGAGATTTTTCAGTATAATTCCTAATATGACAGGGACTAAAGCTGAACCCTTGGTCATTCATTTTAAATTTAAACCTTCCTGGGTCACTATGCTAAAACCACTCAAGATAATTTTTAACACAGAAGTCAAAGAAGGGATCAATGTAATTTAACTTGAAAACCCAGGCTTCAAAATCAAGCAATTATACTGAGAGGTGGATAGCATCAAACTGTCCTCTGATGAACACTGAAGATAAGGCCATAATGGAGAAGTCATGGCAGAGACTGGTCAGCCAGATTTTCTTTTACAAAAAGCAGAACATGTTATAAATTCTCACCCTACTTTTCCGAGTATTTGGAGATGGATTTGTTGTGTTGAAATCTTAAAGTGATGCTTTAAGCAATGTTTTAATAAACTAGTGCGTATTTCACAAACTGTGAATTTTCAATTCTTCTTATATATGATATGGAAAAAATTTTCAAGTGGAAATTATCTTTCACTTAGCGGAGATAGAGATAGCAAAAAAGAGTAGTAAAAGGGCAATTCTTCTGATAAGAGGGTTGACCTAAGTTAAATGCATCATAGTTACAGAGAAATCAAATGAAAAATAATAGTCTCAGTAGTCTTCTAGAATATGATATTCCGTCTTCAGCTGTTGGAAAAATACAGGATCACAAATTCTG
The DNA here is from genome assembly GCA_013397175.1 of Platysteira castanea. NCBI lineage: Eukaryota > Metazoa > Chordata > Aves > Passeriformes > Platysteira > Platysteira castanea. The sequence continues at coordinate 21,628 of VYXC01002949.1, forward strand.
TGAACCAAAACTGAGCACCAAAATGACAGAAATAATGTAGTATTTGAGAGTCAATGTGCAATATTATGCCTAATGAAGCATCTAAAGTGAGGAAGGGAGTAATTTTTATAGTAAAGAAATTGAAAATTATATAAAATCAAAAAGACAATTGTGAAAGTCATCAACAATTTAAATTCTATTAAAAGTAATCTTTAGTGTGAAGGTCATTGTATCTTCAAGGTACTAATTTTCTCTTTTGTTATCTTTCTTACAAGATGAAGAAAAGTAAGCAAAATGAGACTCAGTTCTGGCTCCAAAATCGACCAGAGAGCTTCCAAGAGCAAACTGATTGCCCAGAAATAGGATTTTTATAGAACCATGAAACATGATGTTCATGTAATCTCATCTATGTCCAACTACACTTTCATCCAAATCAAATACCTTGATTTCAGTTTTGTTCTATGCAACCAGTCAGTGGTGACACTGTTGAAATAGCTAAAATGTTCCATTGCAGGTTCTTCAAAGGTTTGTTTTCCCTAGAAAAAAGGAAGTATTGTTTGGCATTTTAAAAACTACAATGCATTGACCCATCTTGTAGGGTTTTTAAAAAAAATTCGTTTTAACTCCTGCTTTTCATAAGACTTAGAAGGGTCTGAATGTATCATACACATCAAAATAAGCATGTAGTTCAAAAATGCAAAGCGTTATGATGAATGACTGAAGGAATGAAGGAATGAAGGAAGACAGACTTTTCAGCACAATGACCACATATCCCGTACTCTCAGGGAAGGCGGAAAAAAGTCCATGAGGACAAGCTTGTCATATCAGGTACAGAGATAAGCCTGATCTCCACATTTTCAAATGGAATGGACTGGTATATTTAATATGACATATTTAATTATTTGTCTAAACAATACATGCACCCACACATGCCTCTTTCAGATCCAGTGTGGATTATTATCTGCCATTGAAATTGTTGGTTCGTTAAAGCAATAACATCCAAAATACAAAAGCATGAATTCATATCATATTTAATGCAAAAAAAGACATCTGAACCAATTCAAGATGTCACTAATTTGCTCAAAGTATCTCTTGGTCATGGATCCAGCTTTGGTAATGTCATTCAGCAGTGTCATTTTGACTGCAGCTCGAAACATTTACAGTCTGCATACAGTGATATCAGGGGTCTATTTGTGGACCTATCTCCAAACTGCATCACTGAATCTGTATTATAGCATGTGAGAGATATTTACTGTCTGTGACCCCGTGCTCAAGTAAATGGATAAATTGAAGCCAGTGGTAAAGAATATTTCGTGTTCTTTTCAAGGCTGGGAATTACAGGTTGGGACCCTCTGATGCAGCCTGTCTGGATTCAGTTTGTTAAGGGACAAAACAAACCTGAGGGAAGTATATGTAGAGCATAAATATTACCTACACTGAAATTTTTCCTGACGAATTCTCCTTAATCTGGTGTGGTTTTTAATTTGTTATTATGTAATTGGACTCAATTATACTTCTGAAAAAGCAAGACCCTTCAAAATCTGGAAATGTTCTACTATTGCTTAAGATGTTCATCTTGTTGAGCCATGACTGTCATAAGCCAAACTGTAGATGTCCAACATAAGGATGAGTATAGTTCCAGTGCTAACTGATGAGTCTTTAACCTACTGACCAGACGATGTTCCAGCGTTGGTTGCATACTGTGGAGATATTCCCTTATGGTGGCACCTCACTAGGCTAGGGTTATATGAGGCTTCCAGAGCCAGTCCGTAGGTCCCTGATATTAATGTGCAACATGCACACCTCTCCAACCCTCCCACCTTTCACTGGCGTACATAAGCATGCATATGTACAAACAGTATAGCCAGGAAACAAACTAGAAATGCATCATTTTTGCAGCCACAGACAAGTATTCAGTCCTGTCAGCAGAGACTGCAACTGAAGGTAAACAGCAGTTCTACTGAATATTCAATTTGTCCCATAATATGTCAGTAAAAATAACAAAGGTCTCTTTTGCTATAAATAATACAGATTACTCTTTCAGAATTTCATCACTTCAGCAATGCTGTCAGAAGTATGTAAGGCAAAATGCCCTGCAATATCACTATTTCATACGTCACATTGACACTCTCCACAGCTCTTTCTTTAGGCTTCAGTGGTTAGAGTGAAGATGGGCGAGGTGGCATTAACTAACTCAAGTGCTTCACTCCCAGCTTTCATTTCAGATGAACTTATTCAGGGACAGCCTCTTCTTCTGGCATAACATTGTATGGTAGCCAGCTCTTATCTCTTGGTTGTTAGAAGTACCTGTTAGAGGGAACAAATTATTTCATACTTGATTTCGAAAAAGTTATTTTGGAGCGACTTTTAAATAGCAACTAATCATAGGTCTCTGTAAAAAAAGGGCTCATATCTACTAAACAGATTTCAAATAGTCACATTAGAATGGGTGAGAAATGGGATTTCCAAGTTCATACCTTTCCAGTGTCTTCATTGCGTGGCAGGATGACCAAGGCACAAGGCCTTTGTGCACTGGGATTCCTAATAATGTATTATAACACGTCTCCCTAGCAACACAGGCTACTGAAAGCACATCAAATTTGTCCTCTGCTCACTAAAATTTCTTACTATAAAATACTGAATTGAGTTCAAAGTCACAGATTCCCCTAGAAACATTCAATTGTCTGGACCTGGCATATCTGAAATTTGAGCAGGAATGACAGCCTGGACCTTGAACCCTTTTCAGTGATAAGACAGTTCGTGTGTGCAGATGAAACTGCCTTAGAAATTAATGTAAAGCTGTCATTGAACTCTTCCAGGAGGAAATGGCCATCACAAATCTCATTTTTCCCAGCCAAAATGCAAGGTTTAATTCTTTGGTTTGTCTTTTCTAATGTATTTAACTTATCTAACAGATATTGAAGAAAAGTAATACACTATTCAAAATAAGACATTCTGGGCTTCCTTCTACAGAAGAAGGGCAAGACTACAAGATATAAATTGCAAATGGCAATGTATTGCCTAATTCTCCTAATTTATTAACACAAGTGAGATCAAAGGCCACCTCTAGGCCAGGTGATCCACATGAACTTCCCCACTTTTCTCAGGCCCTTAGGGGTAATCTTGGATTGGACAGGAAGAGGTAGAAGGCACAAGATAAAGCAAACGTGTGAAAAAATGGTTGAGACAGAAAAATAATGAATCAATGAAGAGTTAATCAGGAGGGCAGATTGTCGACACAGCTCCTGCGTGCTCTAACTGCATGCAGCAGCAGCTGTTTGCTCTGTGCTTAAAAGCAGCAGCTCTTCTGCCAACATAAATTCCATTAAAGAATTTTAGTTATTTAAAAGGTGATTAGATTGCAGTAATTTATCCTAGTTTTATTAGAATGATTTTTTTCCTTAGGGATCCTAAAAGACTGTTATCATTTCTCATAAAGCACTTTTACTCCTAATAATCAATATCGATTTTACTATACCATATAATTGCTCAGATTTAAATTCTTGTTTTGTGTGAGATTTAAGTATTAATATAATTAAAAAGAAATGAGATAGATTGCTTTGCTTAAAAGTTTCACATTAAAAATAATTAACTTTTCCTCTCATTTCCAGATGATACAGAAACATTTACACAGAACTATTTATATTGAATACATTTCTTCTGCTCTTCTGAGTTAAAGAGGTTTAATAAACAAGGGATAACAGTGCCTTTCTTTTGGGAACATCCAGGTAACAATAAAGGTTCCTCATCTAGCTGAGGTGAGAACTAGGCCCTTTAGAAACCTGAGGAGAATCCCAGTTAATTTCCAATGTGCTATCATAGGTTAATCAAAACCAGTTAAATAATTCAAATAATAAAGCTCTGACCAAAGCCTTTTTTTTTTGAGAACCTTTATGCTAACCCTTTGTGATAATCCCTCTCTCCCATATAATTAAGTAACCTGTTTTGATTTGTCGAACTTAACTCATGTTTGCTAACTCAGTTATGTCCCATAGCTCCCACTCAGATTTATCTACCCCAGACAGTTTTTACCACAGTCTGCACAAAAACCTCCAAACCCTTGGCACAGAGTATCCTACAGAGTACTTTGCAGGCTCTTCTGTTCTGTGCCCTACAGGGATATATTTTGCATATCAAAAATGTGATGGCAATGAAAAAGAAGCATTTTTCAAAAAGAAATTCAACCTTTTGCTTTCCATGCGTTTGAGGGCAAGTAATATTTTTGCAGAAGGTTTCTTTTTAAAACAGCAATTAAAAGAAATTTAGTGCCCTATGCTCTGCAACTCGCTGATCTGATCTGTATTTACTGCAGAGACAGTCAGAAGTAATCAGACTGAAAGAAGTAAAATTTTGTTTTTCTCTCTTGGAAGAATTGGTATGTGCTTCAATGTGATGTGTATTTTGGTTTTTTAAAAAGCTGTATACTGGATCAAAATTAACTTATTTCCATACTGTAAATGGGTAGGTGCACCAGCTAGAACCCAATGTTGCAATTAAACTCATTTTCCACCTTTATTTTATAAATAATCTGGAAAGCATCTCAAAAAATCAATAAACTACATTGTCTTTATCATTTACCATTTATATAGTGCCATTTATAAAATGAATTCATACAGGTTTCCAAAGCACTTTCAAATTATACATTTAAAAGTTACTTTTAGAAGTACTAGGAAACAGCCATTTCAATTATGGCATATGGAGGACATTAAAGGGTGAACACAGTACTAGATATCAAGATGAGAAGTGCAAAACATTACTCAGTCCTTTTACCCTGCATAAAGCAATGGGGTCTAGATCTGAGGTGAAGCATCTAAGACACTTCGACAGTCACAATAAATAGCAATAAAGTTATAACATTCTGTCATGGTTTAACCACAACTGGCAATTAAGTACACAGCTACTCTCTCACTCCCCCATGCATGGTGGGATGGCAAGGAAAACCAGAAAAAGGTGAAACCCATGGGTTAAGATAAGAACAGTCTAAGAACTGAAATAGATTTAAAATAATAATAGTAGTAGTAGTAGTAGTAGTAGTAGTAGTAGTAATAATAATAATAATAATAATAATAATAATAATAATATTGAAAAAGAGAGAGGAATAAAACCCAAGCAAGATAAGTGAAGCAGAAGACAACTGCTCACCAGCCTTTGACCAATGCCCAGCCCAATCCCAAACAGTGGTTGGTACCTCCTGGCCAATTGTCCCAAATTTACAGGCTGAAAACTGCAGTTCCAGCCAAAACCAGGACAGATCCTCTTTCAGAATTGTAAGAAAAGGGAAAAAAATATATAGCAACTTTCTCTTAATGAAATTATATTCTATATTTTACAAGAGTTCCATTTTAATCACGTATCATTATATAACAAAGGCACCATATAATAGAAGCAGGCTGATGCTCTTGAAAAAACTCCTGACTATAAGCCAATTTGTTAGTAAAACACCAAAGTACTTGGAAACATGATCTTCCGGGTCATTTCCAATCTAAGCACTAAAAGTCCTGATCCTTCTTCCCAGAGAACTCAAGTACAGAATGCACGCCTTCCTCAGTGCTCTGTCAAGGGAGAGAAGGATGTGTTAACAAAAGGACTTTGTTAATTAAGGAGAAATTAAATCAGAGTCCTATCAGTCTGTTCATATACTGAACTTTACAGGAACTGGAGGAACTCATCCAATTTATTTTTTTTTAATATAGTATAAATATATCCAATCACTTCACTGAGGCTTAGATAATGCCTTAAGTAGGTGGGAGTAGGTTGTACGTAACTCACGTGCGTAATTTGCCTTATGACAGCAAATTACCTTCTCAGAATAGACTTCCAAACCATGAATGAACATTGAATGCCAGATTGCTGTGGATTTATCACGTAAATTCCCATATATTCTACGGGAAAGCATGACAGAGGAATACCATAAGTGAATCATAACTCAGCATGCACTACTCTTGGTAGCCTTGCAGCCAAGCTTTGCTCTTGTATCTCTGGGTGTTCTTTCTAGGGGAGACAATAGTATAGAGTATATACACTTGCAGTTCTTCGTAAATGACCCTTAATAAAAAAAAGTCCCTGAACAATCCAAATCACCACTTTTCCATATTCTCATTTGGGTTTTTGGACCAAAATGTATTATCTTTCCCTTGTAAGTCATTACAAAGACTATAGAAAGTTGCCAAAGCAAAACTCCGGTGCTTTAGCGCACAAGATGTTTATTCAGTTGATCCAAAGCCAGGTAGTGAACCTTGCTTGCAACTATGGTTTATGATAACTTGGTTTGTTTGCAACTAGAAATCTACAGCTCTGATATTCCTGTCTATGATGTGGTCTTGGTTTCTATTAATAATTTATTAATTGTTCAGTAAGTCTTTAAAGATGGGCCTTCAACACAGTATTTGAACTCCTGTTTAAAATAGTACTTTGTACAGTCCCTTTAACAGCCAAATAATTAAATTCTACCTATTTAGCTAATTTAGCCAGCTAATTACCAATGTGATAGTATCTCAGGAAGATGAATGGTACCAATCTGCACTAAGTTTCTCTTCTGGTTACCCCCTACACTGGGGTTCTGCAACATAGTCAGCTGTCTTTTCAACTCTAACCTCATTGTACCAAATGCTATCACTTTACCTATGTTCTGTAATGTTCCAACCATGTTATTGATTTGCAGTAAATAATAGTTGCAGGAGCACACCTCAGGGGATTGCTGTATGCCATGATTCACTGTACAGTCTTTACCAGGCCTCTATGCTGCCATTTTCTACGGCTTGTGTGGCTCATCACATAATTCCCAGTGTCACCAGGGCATTTCGCAGATCATACTCTGAAATTATCTGTCAGTCACATAGAAGTTAATGAAGAGGTTCCAGAACAAAAAAAAACCAAAAAAAATTTAAAAAAAACTGAAAAGAGATAATAAATCTTTATTCATCCATCCAAGTAAAACTGTTCTCATTTACAGAAGACCCAGGACATTCAGCAATAATATTCTGAAATATTAGTCTTTCTTAGTTTAGACTGCACTAGTGGCAAAACTAGAAGGGAATGAGACAATGGAAGTTGACTGTAAACACTAGCAAAGTCCCCAGTGGGTGTCATGGTGTACTCCATCTGCCACAATCTACAGTTCTACAAGTTAGAGGAACAGAACTCAAAACCTATTTCCTCTTCTAACAAGGGAGGATTGTTTTCCTAGGGTTGTATATCCTCAGTGTTTCTAAACATAGAAACCTGGTACTTGGGTCTAATACCCAGATTAGACAGGATAATTTTTTTCTTTCAAACACCACCGTAGCATTCATCAGCATAGAGGGATATTTACTTTATAGAAAATGAACCCTTCCCTAAGATGCTTCTATTTGAAGTAAGAAACCTCACTGGAGATGGTGTTTCCAGTCTAATAATTGAATTGATCTAAGTTTATTTTGTGCCAAATTAGCTATTGAATCAAAACCTTTTGTTTTCTTAGAGGTGAGGGAACTTCTATTTAAAATTCAGTGAAGATTTTTGTTGCTGCTTTCACTATATCCACATATTGACCAAAACACTCATCCATGTGAATTGCATATCTTCTCAAAACCATTTACATTCTGAATATTTACTTTTTGTAGGTTTTGGTGAAACTCATGATGAATGACATGCAATGGCACAAGGCCTGGGAGAAATAGCTTCTAAAATCATAATGCTTCCAGAATGTATGAAAACTTTTGCTAATGAAATGCAATTTGAACGATGCTGGGTTTAAGATATAATCTAACCCAAAAGAGAGCCGCTCAGTTAACTCACTTTTGTCTTGGACAATGATTCATCTTACCTGTTGAGGCACCATGAAGACACCACTAACCAGCCATACAGCCATGTCTAACTTGCTTCTACTGATCTGTTTTGGGCTAGTTTTTTTGTATGTTGTGACAAATGTGGTGTGCCATCCTCTCAAAGCNTGGGCCTTCAACACAGTATTTGAACTCCTGTTTAAAATAGTACTTTGTACAGTCCCTTTAACAGCCAAATAATTAAATTCTACCTATTTAGCTAATTTAGCCAGCTAATTACCAATGTGATAGTATCTCAGGAAGATGAATGGTACCAATCTGCACTAAGTTTCTCTTCTGGTTACCCCCTACACTGGGGTTCTGCAACATAGTCAGCTGTCTTTTCAACTCTAACCTCATTGTACCAAATGCTATCACTTTACCTATGTTCTGTAATGTTCCAACCATGTTATTGATTTGCAGTAAATAATAGTTGCAGGAGCACACCTCAGGGCATTGCTATAGGCCATGATTCACTGTACAGTCTTTACCAGGCCTCTATGCTGCCATTTTCTACGGCTTGTGTGGCTCATCACATAATTCCCAGTGTCACCAGGGCATTTCGCAGATCATACTCTGAAANATAAAAGTTTATTAAGAGGTTCCAGAACAAAAAAAAACCAAAAAAAATTTTAAAAAAAACTGAAAAGAGATAATAAATCTTTATTCATCCATCCAAGTAGAACTGTTCTCATTTACAGAAGACCCAGGACATTCAGCAATAATATTCTGAAATATTAGTCTTTCTTAGTTTAGACTGCACTAGTGGCAAAACTAGAAGGGAATGAGACAATGGAAGTTGACTGTAAACACTAGCAAAGTCCCCAGTGGGTGTCATGGTGTACTCCATCTGCCACAATCTACAGTTCTACAAGTTAGAGGAACAGAACTCAAAACCTATTTCCTCTTCTAACAAGGGAGGATTGTTTTCCTAGGGTTGTATATCCTCAGTGTTTCTAAACATAGAAACCTGGTACTTGGGTCTAATACCCAGATTAGACAGGATAATTTTTTTCTTTCAAACACCACCGTAGCATTCATCAGCATAGAGGGATATTTACTTTATAGAAAATGAACCCTTCCCTAAGATGCTTCTATTTGAAGTAAGAAACCTCACTGGAGATGGTGTTTCCAGTCTAATAATTGAATTGATCTAAGTTTATTTTGTGCCAAATTAGCTATTGAATCAAAACCTTTTGTTTTCTTAGAGGTGAGGGAACTTCTATTTAAAATTCAGTGAAGATTTTTGTTGCTGCTTTCACTATATCCACATATTGACCAAAACACTCATCCATGTGAATTGCATATCTTCTCAAAACCATTTACATTCTGAATATTTACTTTTTGTAGGTTTTGGTGAAACTCATGATGAATGACACGCAATGGCACAAGGCCTGGGAGAAGTAGCTTCTAAAATCATAATGTTTCCAGAATGTATGAAAACTTTTGCTAATGAAATGCAATTTGAATGATGCTGGGTTTAAGATATAATCTAACCCAAAAGAGAGCCGCTCAGTTAACTCACTTTTGTCTTGGACAATGATTCATCTTACCTGTTGAGGCACCATGAAGACACCACTAACCAGCCATACAGCCATGTCTAACTTGCTTCTACTGATCTGTTTTGGGCTAGTTTTTTTGTATGTTGTGACAAATGTGGTGTGCCATCCTCTCAAAGCTTAAAACATGATCTACACTTATGTAAAGCAGTGCTTGCTACTTACCAGAACTGGTGGTTGGAGATTACAGGCCTTAAAATGAAACCTGAATGGCACAAAGAAGCTGCAAGTATTATTCCCATCAAGCACCTCTCTCTGCAGTAATTTGTAACGATTCCTTATTTTCTTGTCTCCAAGTGCAATTATAAATTTGAAAGTAATCTTATAGCAGACTATACCCAGAAACTGAATAAAAAGAAGGGAACTTAGATTCTGTTTTCACAGTTAATTTGAGAGACAATTATGCTCTACCAACTATTCTTTAATAGGCAGGGAAAAGCACAGTTTTTATTGCACAAATGTATTAGTATGAATAAAACAAATGATCTCTCAGATACATTAGCTCATTGGTTATTCTTTAATACTTCTCATCTTAGCCTAAATTCTGACTTTTCCTTTTACTCTTTAAAAAAGGAGATCAAAAAGAAGCAAGAATGAACTTCAGAGAATTAGATTACTAAAAACGATGATGAGGTCACAAATCTTTGTTTCAATCTAAACCATATATAGATGTTTTTTCATGTCATTTTTTTCTACATAGGTTGAGTTAAGCCTCACTGAAGGAAGGGGAATATAAGACAAAATGAAAGATACAGCAGAGTAGGGTCTTTATTAGCCTTGCAACAGAGACATGCCGCTCTCTTAATTTGTGAGAAATTGCTATTGTTCCCACAGACTGGAACACTTGTGGGTTAACCGAGATATTGAGCAGTGGAATTGACTTTAAAAAGGTAACAAGAGCCTTTTGCTCAGTAGATGGATTTTTTTAAAATCAGGCCTGTGCTGTCTGTAGCCAGAGTGGTCATAATCTGACAGTGTTATAGATGAACACCAGCAAACAGGCTGGTGATACGAACATGCCACAAATTTAGTATGATGCATCTGTCATTCACTGGCTTCTTATATGTAGATCACAATTAGACTCTGTGCCTAAATTACGATTGGAAATGAAATAGTTGCAATTCTGAAGGAGTTCAGGATGACAGAGGGAAATATAAGGAAAAGAGTTTGATCTTGATTTATTGGAATAAATCCAGGTTGATGGAAGGGTGTTTTTTAATAAGCGTCTATGTTGTACAAAGAGGAGTTAATTGTTGTCTGGTAGCAGATGAAAAATTCCATGTAGCAGTGGTCTGGTGCTATCTTTGCTTTCCATTAAGGACGTGACTGAGGAGTATAGTGTTCATCTCAGCAGAGGTGTACTTATATCAGAACAAAATAATCACACCTGCTTCCATTTTACAAATTATTTACCGCATCTCTTCAAAAAGAGTTTTAAATTTTTGTTTTCTAAATGGCCAGATTTTTATTAGACTTCTTATGGACAACCCAGCAAATTGAAGGTTGAATAAAATCTACACCAAAACACAAAGATTTTTTTTAAATTTTTTTTTACTAGATTTTTTATTTACTGAGAAACAAACTACTACCAGGTTACACTCTCCTTTTATTTAATCCTCTAATAAAATCAATTTGGGGAAAAGGTACTATTCCCAGTTTAGAAGAACTCAGATGAAGTTGCGACTCTACTGTAATATCTACATATTTCTTCTATTAGAACTCACTTCTATTGCCTGGGAAGCAGAAGTGGATGAGAAGATGCAAATTTCAGCAGAAATTACAAACTATTTCCAGTAGAGTCTTGGAAGAATTTTTCGGCTTCTTTCCTTGATGAACAGTCCAGCCTATGTGAGAGCTGTAGATGCATGCAGAAGGCACACATTTAGAAATGGTGCACTTGTGCCAGCTTTATAAATATCTATGATATCAGAGCTGGTACAATAACTGAGGAATAGGCACAATTCATTTTGTTTAAGACAGAGCCCTAACAATATAATGTGGGTAACTATAGGGACTACTCCTACCATAAGATCATTGACAGCTATAGAGGAAATAGTGAAGGAAAATTAATTAAAACCATTAAAAGGAAATGCAATAAAATGCAACACTGGTTTACTAAAGCCAGCTCATTTCCAACTATTTCCATATTTCTTTCTGGTAAGGCCTTTGATTCTCAATCAATGAACTCTTGTAGTAAGCTTGCAATTTGTGCATTCATCACAGTTCACCCCCCACAAAAAAACACACACCAGATTTCTGTGTTACAAAGAAGAGACAGTCACAGTCATTTCCCATCCAGATAAAACTTCCCACAACCTCTTGCATTTCATATGCAACAGTCATCATGTTTTCTCCACACTTTCCTTTTAAATCTGACTGTGCAGGATTTTATCTGAGTGTAAAACACCATTTTCTCTGTTAACAGAGGTAGCAATGGTTGGTAAATGTTGAAATGTAAAGAATTCTTCTCCAGGTTTTGGGATATTTAAAGAAAAGGCTGCTTATACTGTGAATACAGTATATGTTAAATAGATCATCTGAATAGTAGAAGCAATGCATTGCCACTCAAAAGGAATAATTTTAAAGTTAATGTGCAAATTTCGTTCTAAAATAGTGAGGAACATGGAATGACTGGCTGAGTAGTTTACAAGAATCTGTTCCTGTCTGTATCTTTTGATTAAAAGAAAGATACAGTGGTGGTTATTTTCAAGTTCTGTATAAGCTCACTTAAAGCCTATGGTGGCTGACAGCAAACCAAACTAGTTTAAACAAATCTTTTTGTATCAATAACTAATTACATCCTTGTTCTGCCTCAGTAACACAGATTGATAGTTCCATTATAGTGTTTAATTAGAATTGTTTTTAATTTATCCTTTAGAAGTGGTCTAATTGGAGAAGGAACAGATGTTACAGGTCACGTGGCACCAGCATGACAGTGCTGGTGCAGAATGGCCAACTGGGCTGTGAATGCCTTCCAGAACCTCTTTCAAACACAGGAGTGGAGGGGAGTTTGCAGTGTGTCTGGTTTCATTTGCAGATATTACCTGCAAAACCCATGAAGCTCAGTCTCCTGCTGGGATGGACTCCAAACTCACTGACTGGGAGGAACAGTCAGTAACTAATTTTCATTATCATTTCTTTGGCAGCTGGTAAATACAACAGATTCAGGACAGCAGACAAACAGGGCTCTATTTAGGCCTCTCTCTATGCAGTTTTGCATTTTGTCCTAAGCATCTGACAGAAAGAGAATTTCTTTTTTTTTGGAACCATGCTCTGTTAAAACTGACTCGCAAGAGAGACATAACATTAGGCATTTGACATATCTCATGGATTGCAAGTTTGATTTCAGGGAGTTGGAGTGACATTTATGTTGGGAGGAGGAGCTTTTACACCAAAGCCCCAACCTTCCAAATGCTGAGGCTGAATGCCAAATAGCTCAACAGAGCCTTGAGCCTGTCTCAAAATTGAACTAAACAGGAAGAGGAGCTCTCCATTTTTTAATTTCAAATCAGAAAGATCTAGAATTTCAAAGTAACATAAAAATCCTCCATGTTCCCACAGAGGAAGCAATTATGAAAAGGTTTAGCATCTAGGAAAAACAGTCATCTGGCACGGATAATTTCTATCTATTTTATAGTCATTTTTGTAAAAAGCAAAATGTAATTAGAAAAGCACTGGTTGATAATTATAAGAGAAGCAGCAAAAAATGTGTTCAAAAGGCAGGACAGCTCTCACTCAAATATCCCTGTAGTGAAAGCTCAGATTTATCATGTCACCATCATCCCAAAAGATACCAATAGCTCACAATAAAGTAAATGATGTATATAAGTCTCAAGTAACTACTGGATAGACACTGTTGAAAAGCAGCTACTGCAGGGTGCAATGCAGCAGCTATTGAGCCGTGTCTGCCAATCAACCATTCTGAAAGGAGGAAAATTCAGAATCCTGAATGCAGCAGAAATATTGGGGGAGTTTATGTGAAATAGTGTGATTACTCTGGTGATTGCAGAAAACGGCATTACACAATGATTTCAAAGGCAGAAAAGGTATGTCTCATTCAAAAGGATGCCAGGCTGCTATTAGTTAGAATGGGTCCTTGATCTAATAAATGATGTGGTTTTTCTCTGCATGCATCACAGTGTTATCCCACCAGCCTCCTGAATGTTGAATTTGTTGGTGGCAAAGTGGAAAGCTAAATGTCCCAGAGACCTGTTCACTGCTGCCTAAGACACCACTGGCCAGAGACACTCTCTCATATGATGTAAGCAAGTCTCTCCCAAGACCCTAATCCTGACTGAAAAGCATATACTTAATGTCAGGTTTTTACCAAAATGTGAGTTTATTTTCATGAGTCCTCCCTCAGCCCTGGAGAGCATGTGAGACATTTTAAGTCCCTGAACCTAATGTGCAAATGCTGTATCATAAATTATCCTTCATGATTTGGAATGACTTATCAATATCCCTCTAACTATGAAGTTTTCATATATTAATAATCCTTCCATAATTAACTGGAGCATGACATTGAACAGCAAGAAATGAAGCAGAAATCAAACACGTAAGTTAATTCTCTGGCACCTATCTTACAAATACTTTTGAGACTCTCCATTTGCTGTATACTTGCAATTAGATTATATTTTGTGAAGTGGGGTTTTAATCTCCCAGAGACCTCAGTCAAAGCTTAGCCTAATTAACACCCAACCAATATCTGAAGCAGTACTTCAGTATTTAGTTCAATGATCTAAGCAGAAAAGCACTGTAATTTTTTCTCATTGTATTTACATGAAGCTGGACTTAAAATTATCATTTTCAACTAGGAAATACAAAATTTACCTATCAGGACAACTATGTTTTTTAGAAGCATTTGAATGTATTTTGAGAGTACTGAAAGCAAAGGTATATGACCTCCACTATGCAATATATGCCATCTCAGAGAGATTTCACAAAATAAGGTTTTCTGTAGAGAACAGAACACTGTATATCCTTGTCTCGATGCACATAAACCTTCCACTTTATTACCTGCAGCTGATTCTCACTTGCAGTATATAATGACATGTATGCTTCCTCATTAAAAAGTGAGACACTTCAATTTTTTAAGACGTTTCGCTCAACCTCTGTTTAGCGTGACCATAATACCACAATCTTTGATTAGCAGGGAGAATGTAATTGTCATTTAATAACTCCAGCTTTGCAGAAGCTGCCATGGTTCAAGAGGTGGAAATAGTAGATAAATTCTTTTTTTTCTAGGAAAGAAAGAAAACTAGATGAGTGGGTTGTGGCATCCACCATAGCACCTACACAATAATCAAGGACTTCAGTGATTAACAGAGAGTGCTGCTAGAATTTTCTGCATTTTTTGCTTGCTATTGTGAGCCAAATGTAGTGGAGAAACAGACAATATATGAGCATTTGATAGATTTGACAGACATATGAAACAATAAAAGATGGTAGCAGCTCAGCCTGAAAAGCTATTTCGTGATATCTTTCACTCAGAAAAATATATATTGTCTCAGTAAGTAGTACCAAACACACCAATAACTCCAAAGGGACTAATGGAGAGGTCTGTGCATTGTCTATTGTAGCATTTATCCACAAGTACTTGAATGCCTTAATTGAAGAAGATGTCTGGCTGGCACTCTGATGGACAGAGAAAAGTGAAATTAAAATGCTGTTCTGACACATAAAGAATTGTCACAATTAACTAGCAAATCATTTTACTGAAGTACTTCGAGTTTTGATCTCAAATGTTCATATACTACTCCCATTGACTCTGCAGCTGGAAGTAATCCTGACAGTTGTCGATGTTCTTTGTCTATATTATTTACATCAAATAACACATAGAAGTCATTCTTGTCAAAGTTTATACATATGCAATAAAGGGAGGGTCCCTCTCACTACTCCCTTAGCAAGTTTGCCTCTTTTGCCTGTGAATTCTACAGTAAATCTCAGATGTCCTGTCCTTTCTCTGCAGCTGATTTCAGAGCAAAATATTTCAAACCTTTGTACCGCCACAGTAGAAAACTAAGATGATAATGAATATTTCTGTCATTTTAACTGTCACTTAGAAAGCATCATGTAATTGTTTCCAGATCAGTAAGGCAGTAGAAAGCTCACTGGCACATGGCATCTGTGGGACTTGCGATATTGTTCAACAATGAGACTTGATAAGAGCCTTTGGATAGCACCAAGCTTTTTGTAAAACATCCTTATTTGCAAAATCTCTCATTTTTACAGATTTTGTCACTCTATTTTACAGAACCATGAAGAAGCAGGAGCTTAGAAAAAAACCTCAAGCTGTGGGGGGAAGTACTCCAATGATTTTCTTCATCCCCTGCCTTCTTCCTCTGCTGTGCCCTCAAAATGAGATAAAAAATTATTTGACCCTTTCAGCACAAACTTAAATTCAGGAGAAATGTTTTCATTTCAGTTGGTTATAAACATAATTGATAAAGTTGTCTCCATTTTATTGTCTGCCAGATAAGACATTCTTCATTTTGGCGAGGATAAAATTAGATTATAAAATTCAGAAAGGGTTTAGGCATCACCCTTCTACACGATTTATGGCACCTCTATCACAGTACAACCCTTCCATAAGGGACTGATTGAGTTATATTTTCTTGGGAATCTGGATTAATACCTCACCTGTGTTATAGAGAAGAGTAAGTTTCAACAGTAATTAAATTTGTTTCATTAATGTAAGGGCAGGGTCACAGACAACTCTTTTTACAAACACCAATAGTCAGAATTGGCTGCGAGTCTTGTTACCTTCACTAAAATACTTCTTTCTAGGAGATTTCAGTCACTTCTCAAAGAGTTCCTGAACTACTCCCGGTAGCTGTCTATTTTGGTGTGGCTGTATCTCTAATTCTTTCTCTGATCTTTAGACAGTGGATTTTCTTCACACCCCCTCAAATATCTCTACATGTAACTGGAGAAACACATTTCTCCTCATGGCCGTGCTACGGAAGACTCTGATGGTGCAACAAAGAAGTTGTCTGTAAGGTGGTTTGCGCATGGATGACTATCCTTTCCCAGCTGTCCAGCTTCAACAGTAGCTTGAGATGCACAGAACAGTATTTGTGTGCCTATCTGGGGGTAGGGGAGTGTATATCTTGCTGATAATTATTTTCCCAGAAACAATGCTTCTTGCTCCATCTGCAGAGTACCAGGCAGGTAGATTACAGTTTAGTGAATTACACCCAAGGGCTCTCTCTAACCTTCAAATGTGCTACCATATTATTTCACTTTCAGACACTTTAATACAGTCCCTGATCGTTAATATGATTTTAATATCTGACAGTGCAAAAGGGTAATAATGTTGTGGGGCTTAGAAAGTAGAAAGAATAAAACAGTCGTCACCATCAGTGATTCACTGCTGGCATGTCATGTCTAGAAAATATATTTTATTGCTCTGGTATGTCTGCACGGCTCAGGGAAAGAATCAGTCATTCAGCTCTCAGACCGGTAAAAAAATATTTTAATTCTGTTTCTGTTTGTTCCTGTTCCTACCTCTTCTCCAAGCACTGTGCCAGATGCTGTCTGTGACCAGCAGGTCCTACTCAGCCTCACATTCGCAGGCAACTCTCACTGGCTGCAGGCGTTCCTCAGGAATGTGGCTGACAGCTATAACATGTGCCTGGGGAATTTGGGGCTGAGGGACAGTGACTGATGACAAACCAACTCCGTGTTTTGTTCAGGAGTTTCAAAAGCATGACTCTCTACAATCTTTCTGGGGATATTTTTGATTGCTTCATAGTTTTCCTCCTAGTTTACCTGGTGTTTCCTTTTACATTTTAGATTTTTACTGAGATCTAAATACATACTAGTGGTTCTTAGGTGGTTGCAGTGGTTCCCAGAGATGGGCATCTCTGCTTTCTGTTCCCCCCAGATCTGTCTGGTTTAAGTGTAGTGGGAATTGGTACAGGGGCCCAGTGGCTGCCATAGATCACCATTTAATGCTATCTAACCGTGCCTCCATGGCATTGCACCTTCAAAAAAAAAATGTCAGCGAATGAGCAGGACAGGTTGGTCTACAAGTACAGCCACACTGATGCAGCAAAGTTTCTGGGATTTAAGATAACATCTGTATGGCATTGTCATAGTCTCCACATGCAGTTCAATCCACTTAAGAGTCAGTTCAGGAAACTCTCTCTTGGACAATAAAGGCTCAACATCAGACTTGCAAGCTCTCTGAGGGAAAATCTGCCTTTTCTCTTGTGTTTTAATTGCCAAAGAATACAAGACATATAAAAGACCCAACTGGGTCACCTCATTCTACTATCAAAACTGACCATTCCTTCCCAATTTTTTATATTTGAACTAGTTAATTAACTCTAATAATTTTTGCTTCTGCCTTTGCTTCTACCTATATCTGGTTAATTTAAAGATGCAGGAAAAAAGGAACTTATTCACTTACTTCGAAAAAACAAGTATACCAGAAAAATCAGTTTTCCAAATTATTCTTTCACACCCACAGCCAGTGACTCCTTCAGAGAATGCAAATCAATATGTAAGCCTTGAGTTCATTTGGTGTGGTTTTTGAAAAACAATGTACCATATTTAATTAGGGGCTAATTATGCACTTAAAACACTTTCTACCAGTTTCCTTGATAGAATAATCTGGTTTATTCGTCTTCCCTGAAAGCCTTAAACTCAGATTAGCTAGGAAACCCATGATTTTAAATTGTGGTAGGAAGGTCTTCTGAGAAAATCTCCATGAATATCTGCTGTGTAGCAGCAATTCACAGCTCTAAGATGCAGCCTCTGCCTTCTGAGAGATTCTGCCTCAGTCTCAACTGTCTTGGCACAAGTCAGTACAGAAAATCACTGTTCCACAGCCCTGGTTCCTGCACACAGCCTGCAGAGTTAGGCCTACAAACTCTGACTCACTTGACTGCCTCAGTTGTTTCACCTCACATTACTTTCCTGTTTGGTGGTAATAAATTAGATGATCATTAGAAGCAAGAGGATTATGAACATAATTAACAAATGAGGTTGTTGAAGGATTTATTGCTCTGGCCTGATTCTTCACTAGTTTCTCTAAGAAAAAGCATCATCCAGCTCATATTTCCTAGTAATTAGCTTTGTCTTTATTGCATTGTAAATACTGCTTTAATTACTGCACTATTAAGCTTAGATGAGATTCAATTGCAGCAACTTAAATGGGATTCTTGTGCTATCAATTTTTTTCTTCCCTTAATTCATTTTATTCTTAACTCCTTTTAAGATAAACACACAGCAAAGATTGGCAAAGACATCTGGATGTGTCTTCATGATTAAAACCTTGCACAGGACTCCTCTAAGAAGGAATGAACTCTGGTACTAGACAAAAAAACCTACTCCCACAAGAGACTGCCATAATGGACCTGTGCTGGGCTACAGCTGTTTTCTATCATTTCAAAGCATAAAGAGGCAGGCACTCAGCCACAGAACTCCAGCAGAAAATTTCTTTGGCTCACAGCAGCTCCTACTGCTGTATATGCTTTGTACCACCCCATGTCTCTATCCAACCATATTCAATGACAAGATGTAATTTCAGTCTAGTAGATGTCATCAACCTGAAATTCAGATGAACTTTTCAAGTTTCACACATAGACAAGGTTAAGCAAAGGAAAGCAGCACAGGAGAGAAATGCTGATGTTCCTCACTCTTAACTCATCCTTTTGCTAATGCAGAATTCACATGGGAACACCGTTCAGTGGAGCAGTAAAAAGTGTCAGAAAATGTGCTCTTCTGATTTGAGAATACAAATTCACCAACAGTTCTTACTTCCTGTACATGGAATCCAGTGACAGACATGATCAGCCCAAAATAATTTTTTCCTGCCTCTGAATAAGCTTATCAAAATTTGTCTGTTTGACTGAAAGAGAATGGTTGTACGCCCACCATAAGAACTGTTGGGGGCCTATTCTGTTGTAGAGTAAGTGTTGCTTTCTCCTGACACATTGCAAGGCACTGTGAAAACTTTAGGAGTGCAAGAAAGCACTACTTATTTGATGCTCGGAGAGACAGATGAAAGCACTCCACTTCTCTTTTTCTCTGTCAGAGGGTAGCTGTACAGTTTTGGACTGGACTAAGAAATACATCCTATCAGAGATATCTGTTAGATTCTGATTGTCTTAAAGAAGAAATGTGTGAAACCTGTTTTCTTTAAACAGTTGTTTAAAAATGGATTAGACAAAGCCCTGAATTTGCCATCATGGAAGACAGCAGCAGGAAAAGTTCTTTAGCTCCTACTGGTGTTCATATTGTTAAATCATGAGGGACCAAGTGTGTTGAGTGTTTATAGGGGTTCAGAAGTATTAACAGCAATTTTTTTGCAGAGCCTAGAGAAACATGAAGAAGTAACTGAAGCTGGATTGGAATTGTAACCAGGTTTTCTACAATACAATAAATAATAACACTGATTATTTTCCTAAATAAAGCCTTTTTTCAGATATTACTCTCAGACACAGCATGACATGCCAACTCTGCTCTCTTAAAAGATCAAAGTTTACAAATTAAGTAGGACCAGTTAATAGGAAACATGAAAACATTAGGAAGAATGAAAAAGAATAATTTATAGTTGTATTTTCATATTATGTCAACATTGCCTGTGAAACTATGCAGGCTACTTGATACTTCTCCTTAAAAAGAAAGAGAAGACCGTTACAAAACTCTGAAAATTAAATTTCATTAACTAATTGCAAATTTTGCCCATTTGTGCCTGCAGCTGACAGTATGCCTTCACTTTCAGTCCTAAACTGCTGCAACTTTTGTTCTTTACACAACAATCTGAAGAAACCATTCTAGTCAATATCAAGTCAATTTACTCAAAAGATATACAAATGAGACCTGAAAAGTGTTATTTTCATTCTAATGTTCACTCTAATGGCACTTACAGTGAGGTGTACCTTTTGAGGTGCACCATCGAAGTGCCCCCGGATTCCTCACTGTTGAAAAGACGATACCCCTGTGTCCCTACATACTCCGCTACAAGTTCTTTTCTGGCTATGCTCCAGCTATGACAGGAGCCGCATTCATTTATAGAAAATCTATTTAGTTATTTTGAGAATTCCAGATCAAAGCCTCTATATAAAATTGTGGCTCTATCATGAAAGATAAAGGAAGCTTCTTGTAAAGCAGGCCTGACAAATTGAATATATTTGACTGAATGCTTCATACAGGATACCGTGCCATAGTTCAGGTAGGAAACATCAAGGATTTAATCCTCCTTACCTCCGTCAGAGACTTTGTGCCACATGTTCTATATTATCCCCATGCCCCCACTCCTCTTCCATCAAATGCATTTACCTTCTCAGCAACAGAAGGCTGGAGGTGGATAAAAAATGGGCCTGCACAGCCAGGAGTGCTCCAATGCCATTGTAATGTGGGCATAAAAATCAAGGAACATATGTAGAGGCAGCTGCTCGCAGTTGTGAAGGCATGTTAAAAATATGGGACTGTTGAAAAACTTCAATAGATTTTATAACTGGGGAACTATGCGTTTTTATTGTATACTGTATGAACTCACAAAAACGTGATGTTTTCCTTTAGCGCATTTATTCATAGCTCATTTACAACAGAGTAATTCTTTCATGCAACAAACTGGAAGGTTTATGCCTAGTCTTTTCTCAAAGAACTGTAAGTTTGTTGCACTAAATCTCTCTGACAGAGAAGCCAGACAATGACACGGACCGGATCATTAGAGAGAAGGTTAAAAGGAGCTCTTTCTTATGGTGAATCACTGGCCATATTTCAGTTCCCCATGCACAGCTTCTTAAAGGAAGGAGGGGAAATTGTTTTGGTGCCTGGAGTTGGGATCCTAGATTGGATTGTTTAAAGGAAGGAGAGAAACAAAGTTTGAGGTTCTCCTCTGAAACAGTCAGTACACATCCAGTCCTCCTGGATTATCTTCCAAGTATCTGACCTTACCTTCATTCAGAGAAGATGAATATATCCTAAAGACCTGTAGATAAGTGTCCTCCTAATTTAGTGGATTTGCTGTCTTTGAATGAGACTTAGTTTAAACAAAGTGAGTGTTACAACAGAGAAGTCAAGAGACAGAATATTGCTGAATTTACCACACTTTGAACCTTTCCATTTCAAAGCAATCCAGGAGTTTTAACAGAAGAAATGCTAGAATAGCCAAAGACTAGGAAAGGAGAAACTACACACCCAGTAAACAACTTTATACAGAAACAGTGCAAAACTTTCTTGAAAGGGAAAAAATTACTTATTTTTTAGTTGCCTTACATTGTAATGACTGATACTGGCTCTGGAAACTTAACTATTAATTTTAGCATGGCCTCCAATATACCCTCATCTTGTATGAGGCCATGAAAAAGGCATCCAATTTTGTCAGCCTCTTGATGTACAAAATGAGTAAGCAAAGTTCAATCGGTACCTTGTAGAGATACTTGGAAGGATCACCTATCTAACATGATCAAAGCACTTTTAAAATGTATGCACTTTCATTACAAACTAATTGAGCCCTTCCAGGGAGAGGGAAAATAGGATGTAATTATTATTTCTATGCCTTTCACTCATATTCTAGCTTGTTAATTGACATAAAATACTAGATGGAGAAACTGAACCACTGTCTAACAGTGCGAAGGGTTAAGTTTGCAGTAGCTGTATGCAGTAATCATATGGTTTTAGTGATAAAGCAGATGAGAGTCATGGTAGAAAAAGATATGAGAGTAGGAATCCTAGAAGTTTCTGGCAATAGTTCTACATCAGATTGTGACAGTATTTGCACCATCAGCGTGTGCTTCACTTAAAATCACTGGTGCAATTATTATTGATTTAATTGACCTATAAGACTGATAGTAAAACCTGTTAAGAAATAATTTCTTTATACAGAGCTGTAAATCTCTGCTTTTGACATAAAATTCATCTTATTGAAAAGGTTATGGGTGTATGCAAATACAGGTAGTTGTCTTAAAACAGAGGGAATAGTCACTAAGGTAAGTCCTATACAGGGGTAAACAACTAGCAAGTAAATCTTCCCTATTAATACTTATCTTCTCCCAACTGTAACAATATAAAACAGTGGAAATAGATGTACACAAAATTTTACCTCCTGATAATTGATTTGAAATTTAGACCAAATGAAGCAGATGTTATCTCGATGAACTATGCAGAGTATATAGACAGTCTCAGTCGAATCCCAAGCTACCGTCACTGGTAGTTTCATAAGAAACAGAAAGTGAATAAGTAATATATATGACTTCTAAGAAAAACACACAAAAGACAACTAATTGTTAGCAATGTACAATGTGATTTTATGCTATATTCTTTTGTGGGCAATTTGGGGTCTTCAGTCACCAAGAATAAAATCACTTTTATAAATGTTGAAAGTCCTTTGCCTTCTTTTTCAAGAGTACTCTACAAGAGCATGGTAGAAATTCTATTATATTTCCTTCTCACCCTTATTTCTTCAGATCCTATCAGCAAGAACTAACCTGAAAAACTGACAGACTTTTCTTATCAGTGTTATGTTTTACCTGGTCTTTGACACTAAATCAGAAAAACACGTGGCACAGTCATACACTGCTGTTGATATAATTCTGATCTTTCTAATCCTTCTCTCTTCATCTTTCTTGCTATCAAAATGATACCAGTTAATTTGCATCCAAAAAGCACCTTGAAGATGTAAAACTCAGTACAAGTGCTAAGTATTTAGAATGCAGCAAAATCACCCCAGTTAAGCATTCAACATTATCATTAAAAGTCTGCTGCTGAAATGGAGATGGCAAGTGCCTTATCTCCATACACTCTAAGCAGGATAATGCCCCTGTCCTCCAGCAGCCTCATAATTCAACATCTACTACTTTTGGTAAAATCTCTGCTTGTCTCCAAAGTCAGGAGTCTGTTGCTGTCTTCCTCACCACATTGTCAGTCTCTCAAATGCCCCTCATTTTTGACTACACAAAAGAATAATTCTGTCTTTTCAGAAAACCAAGAATATTAATAAACTGAGAATATGAATAAGGGCATTAACTTCTAATTCAGTGACATCAAGATCTGGGAGTTAGAATCACTCAGATTCAACCTCCCAGTGTCATTCATATTAACCCCTTAGCTTTTCAGGGCTCCTGAGTGGCAACACAAGGCTGCTGGTCAAAACTGGGCAGAAGCAGTCAGTTGTGAACAATGCAGCAGAGCTGTGCTTGGCACCAGATGAGGGTATGTCCTGTCCTGGTCCCAAAAGACAGCAAGCAGGACAGGGTTTCTCCAGTCTAGTACTTGCTGGGGAGCAGCAAGAGCTGGCGGGCTGTGATGAGGGGGTCAGGGCCAGAGCCGAGGTTAGCCCTGCACAGATTGTGCTCACCAGCTGATACTGTCCTGCAGGGCCTGAGTCAGGCACAGAGAGGGCCCTGTGAGGGCCCTAGGCATGGCAAGACTTTGCTTCCTCTGGGCAGTGCTGGCAAATCTGCAGGAGACAGCTGTGCTGTGAGAGTGAGGGATCGAGGCAGAACTGGAAACAGGCACTTCCAGAGCATAACCCAAGGAAGGGAAGTCCTGGCCTGAAACAGAGCCTCTGGTCCTAACATCAGCAGAGAAGGAGGGTGGAGAGAGGTCCCAGCTGACACTGTTCATGGATGCTAAGACTTGTGAGTACCCTCAGGGATGACCTGTGCTGACCTTACCTCACCTTAGAACAAGAGAAAAATCAGTGATACTTTCAAAAATATCCACTAACTCCGAGGAAACAAATGTAAGGATTGTGCAGTTTTGCATGAGTGCTCAAACATCTGCATTATTCATCTGGCCCTCATCACCACACTGAGCTCTAGGGAAACTTTACAGTACTGTCAAAATGTATTACTTACTGTATCTGTATGTTTTATAGGTCAAACCACTGTCCCCGTTTTACAGGTAGGATTTCAAGGTTCAGGCAGACTGCTGGCATGTCTGCACAATGCAGTGGAGTGTGAAGCATACCTCCTTGAGACAGCAATGCTCGTGGCTGCTCCCGAACCAGAAGCAGTACAGTTTCAGCACAGCCTCTGAACAAATACGCTACAGTGATGAAAGACTGAACTTACGAGGTCTGGCATAGCAACGTCAAATGTGGCCAGACTGCTTTCAGCTCTCATGATTCTCCTCCTTACTAAGCAATGCCACGTGAACACTTCAGTTCCCAATTTCCATGCTGTAGTTGACTGCATGTTGCAGGCATACCCCAAGGGATTCCCTCACAAGCGTTAAGGGAGTTGATGGCAGACAGGAATTTGGAGGTTTCCAGCTACATTAGCAGTGGCTAATGCTGGATAGGAGACCCCTTCTGAAGTCACTGAGAGACCATGGGAATAGCTGCAGAAAAGTGAATGTGTTGAAGGTGAACAAGAGGTGAGGCAAATTTTATGAGCAGTTGTATAAATTTCCCTGTTAGGTTTGAAACAGAAATTTCTCTTAGGTTTCATTCAGATAAGTAAGTAAAGTTGTAAGGACAGCTGGAGATGTGCAAGTTTTACTTGTGCTGGCTTTACAGTGGTGTTTTTGAGACTGAATACACTCCCTTATTTACTATGATATATTCTGTGTATAGCACTAAGCCATCTTGGAGAGGAATAAAATGAGCTATTGATCTCATTTCTTCATGGTTGCTTGGTTTTTGGGTTGGTTTTTTTTTTTTTTTCAGTATGGCAGTGGAACATACACAACTCATAGCAAAGAATTTCAGTAGAGTTATTTTGTCCTGAAAGAAATAAACAAAGAAAGACCCATATGTAAGGTTTAGGTTTTCATTTGAGGACTCTGTTCTTGCTGGGTAAATTACAAACCTAAGAACCCTAAGGTCTTGAGCATAAAACAACAGTCTTCCATTTCTAGAAATTTTCTTCCATTTCTAAAAATTTCATTAGCATCTTTCCCCAGTATTTGAATCTATTAGTAGACTTCAGAGTAGTGTGAAGGAATGCATAAGTTTTTAATGAAATGCATGACTGCCTTTCTTTAATATATATTGGAAGCCTGTCAGTGTTAGCATAAAATTCCCAGATCAATAAATTGCTATAAATCAACATTGATTGTCAATGACAATGATGACGGTCAATTCATTTACACCAGCAGGCAAAAAAATCGGTGGTTGCCCCCCATATTACCAAATCAAATGCTACTTATAATATATATTATCTATATGTTATACATTTATGCAGAGCGGACATCTCAATTTTCACTTACTTTGCATTTTTTAGTGCCTAAATTG
This sequence comes from Platysteira castanea, assembly GCA_013397175.1. Classification (NCBI taxonomy): domain Eukaryota; kingdom Metazoa; phylum Chordata; class Aves; order Passeriformes; genus Platysteira; species Platysteira castanea. The sequence continues at coordinate 47,160 of VYXC01002949.1, forward strand.
GATTGTCTTTGGGGAATTGATAAAATCAAAGTAATAGAAGGGCAAAAAGATTCTAAAGTGTTCACTGCTCAGATTTTGATTTTGAACACAAGATACAAAAATCTGAATTTGTAGCCAAAATCACTTGCAAGTTCCAGATGGTGTGACATTTAGCCTTGCTGTGTTCCCCAACTGTGCTCACTGACACTGAAGGCACGGATCTAGAAAGAACACTGTTTATTTCACAGTACAGTAGCAAAAATAGAAAGAAATGTAATTTGGTTTTAAATAGTGTAGGAATTTTTTACCAGAACTTTACTCAGCTTATAATCTGTTTCACACTTTTTCTGAAAAGTAGTCTGGGCATGTAGTAAATTGCTGCAGTGCAAGATACGTCACTTTTCATACCACTAAAAGTTTGTTTTTACCCTAAGAATCCCTAGAACTCATTCTCTGAGCTTTTTTTTAATGTATTTTTATATGTCCTCAGAGCAAAACATTGCAAATGAAATGATATAGTTGTGATTAATATCCTGTGTATAGGGGTGTCTGAAATTGAACTTAGGAGTTTTCAGATTTGCCTCTGCAAAAGAATCCAAAATGCTGGCCACTGGTTTGTGACTGTAGAGGTATTTTAAGATCAGACTGCATTTCTTTTCGGGGTGTGTTTGTTTTTTAGGAAAACAGAGAGCAAATTTCCTGTGTACTAAAAATAGTTACACCAGCTCAGACCACACAAATTTATCTGAGAGCATACAGGGTACTAGCTGTTCATTACAGGATATAAGAATCCCTCTTCCACCAGTAACTTATCATGATTAGTCCTGTGTTATCTTTGTATCATCATATCTTGGCATATTCTAAAAATAGGAGCAGTGTCAAAAATAAAAATGTGCATTTTCCATGTAACTAACCCAGCAAATTACATCTGCAACTGCTAATATTCAGCATGCAATTCATGCAAGCCTGACCCATATATAAAGAATACCTACTACAGGCTCGTGCTATTTCACACAGCCAGAGCACTGGCATAGAAAAATACCAACTATATATGCCTGTGCCTGGGCTATGCAAGCACTATGAAAAATTCTGCACTATGAAAAATACAGAACAACATCAGATAAAAGACCAGTGGAATGGAATTTAAATGTCTGCACTCCCTCTAAGCACAGTACTAATGGGGAAGTAGAGAGAAAGAGAGAGAAGTGTTGTCCTCGGTGGTTTTGTTTAGAGGAATATTTCAGCCAACAGAAAAAAAAGCTGAAATTATGGCAGACTAGAATTCAGCACTCTATATTTCTGTTACTTGCAGGTCACTGGCCATTAGATTACAAATCTAGACTTTTTTATTTACGACTTAATTGCAAATTATCCAATTTTTTAAAAACATTTCTCTAAAAGCCACAAGAGGAAGCTGAGTTTTGGGTTTTGTGGACACATAGGTATGTTAATTAGCCATTACATTAACTAATTTGAAGGAGCTAACCTTCCTAGAAAATGCACCTCAGGGTGCCATCTCTTCATTTCACTGGGTGGCCTCATGTCCTGCTGGTTTATGCCTCATCCTACGGTGACGATTTCCCCATTGACCTCACCAAAAGTTTAGGATTGTTGGTTTAGTTAATGTAGCAATTTGCACTCGGCTTTGTTAAACTGCACCCTGTTATTTCAGACCGTTCCCCCAGTATGTCAGGAAGGTTTTCAACCCTCATCTGATCGTTTTCATGATTTAGTACTATGTACGAATTGAAATAAGGATTTTCTCTAGTGACTCATTCAGGTACAACATACAAGACAAGAAAGAATACAATCACACACTGCCTCCTAACACTGAAGTCTAGTTGTGTAGATTCTGGTACTTTCTTCTTACTCTTAAATCTACTATCTTTTTAGACGTTGTGCATAAGTGAGTGTGATTTAATGTATTCATTACATGCTTACTTGCTGTCATTCACCTCCTGACTAAAATTCCAATGTTCATAAATACTATTTTTTGATTATTCATTCAAGTACTTCATGAACTTGAGAGTAAGCTGCTGGCTGTATCACCAAGCTTCCCTTTTTCTTGCTTAAAGATGTGTCCTTTCTAGGCTTCTGCCTTATCTGCCTTGCATGAGTTATCAGATAACAGTTAAATATTTGAGGCTGTTTCTGCCTCAGGTTATTTATTGTAAAATTCAACAGCATGAGTCAATTTCTGAAGAGAAAGTAGCAAAACACCAAACATAAAACTCTATTGCCTGTATTTTACCTTTCATTTAGCTTTCACCCTGAAGTGATGCAGACCCATGCAGAGTTTCTTAAAGTTTGCATTCTGTTTTCCATCTTTTCCTTGTAGGGGGAAAATACAATCACTTTATCTTTTTCACTTGGGCTTAATCCTACCTTCATATATCCTTTCCTTTATAGTCAAAAACTTATTAGAACAGTTTAAGAACTTGTTGAATCACTTGTATGTGGATTGCTGAACAAAGCAATAATATCCCAAACTGAGGTGTTCTGAATAGCCCCAGGGAAATTCCTTTATTAAATTTAGGTAAATAATCTACCCCTATCCTCTATCCTGCCATTTTTCTTTCACAGGATATATCTGTGTATTTGAAATTTCTTGTTATCATATGGTCTTTTGCTACAGATAACCGGTTAGGTAACTGCAAAAGGCCTCACCTATAACACTATCTTGGTTTATTGATCTATAGGATCCCACTAAGGGTTGCAAGATCCCTTTTTTTAATCTCCTAAAGACTTTTATCATGTCTCAAGTAAGCATCCTTGATGTACAAGGATGTACAAACTCCTTCATTTTCTGTATCTACCCCGTATTAATCAGTCATTATCTTTGCATTAATATTGCAGTTTGCCAATTATTCTATCAAATATCCTCTTCCTAAAGGAAATGGTAACATTGATCATATCTTAAGAATGCACATTCCTCTTTGTTCCTTATATCTTTTGAAGACATCTTTGAGTCATAATTTCTCCTGCTATTTTATGATCTGTTATGAGCAACTGCATTCCTCTTTCTCTGTCTCCCCAAACAGAGATTTTAAATATCTGTCAAGGTCATTTGTCAGCCTCTATCACAAACCTTTTCCCATATTACTTTAGAGTCCTTTTTAGTTGATCAATGATCTTTTTTTTTTTTTTTTAGTCCAGATTTTGGTATAAATATTTCAGATTTTTCTCTATAGGTAATGGAATTTAAATTTAAAACATGTCTATGGGGAAGACACCTATTTAACACTATTGATATTCTGAGAAAAAAAAAGATGATTTACACTAGGATCTGACTTCACTCTTGGTTACAGCTGTTGAGTATTAATGACACCCTACACAGGCATATTTTGACTGTAAATTGTGATGATGGTAAATTGTGAATAAGTATTGAAATGGAGTTGATTTACACACAGAGACTGAAATACATAAAATACTACATTGATTTCTATATCCTAATTTCATAACTAAGCCAGCAAACGGGAGATCAAATACAGAAGGGAAAGCAGGGTGTTCTGACAATAGGGTGTAGGTCTTTTGAAACAACTGTTTTCTAAACGTAGATGGCCCTTTACTGGAAAGAGGTAAGGTGAGGAGATATTTTATGGGTTGGAATTTTTTTATTTTGTTTTTTTTTAATATGTATACATATATTGCAATGTATGAAATTAGTTTGGGCTCTTACTGTTTTAATCTTAGTTAGCTCTTCTTTACCTGAATGCACTATCCCTTTTTTCTCAAAGGGTTGCTGCTTACCAGGTCTGATTTACTGTCCTTTTGAAGAGGAGTAGGATAATGGTATTCCAAAGGTGTTACATAAGGAAATCGGGAAGCAACCCTCATATTAGATAATAATATTGAGGCAGTTATTCTGATTCATTAGAATCACCTAGAACCACACCGAGATATGTGATAGAAAAAACTTATATTCATGCTGGTGAAAGATGCATAAACTTTGTTAAATGCAAAACATCATTTCTTCTGGATTTTCTTTTTGAAGAAAGCTGCACCTATCTGATGCACTTTTCCTGCATGATGAAAACAAATGGTTCTTTTTCTTCACTCCAATTGTATTCCTCCTCAAGAATTTAGATTTGAGGCTGTTCTTTCCCTATAAGAATGGAACAATGACTGTACTCTAGAGATTCTTCAGCCATTGAAGAAACAACTTGACAATTGTGAAAGGTAGAATTTAGATGGATTTATTTGCATTGTCAAAGAGCCCTACAGAGAAGGGAGGGAACAGAAGCATCACATGCTGATCTATTTTGTGGCATTAACTAGGATCTTTTTCCTTTTGGTATAAGTTCGTAATAAATAAGGATCCATTTCCTAACAGCACTAGTAAGAAAAATTCAGAGAAAGTTAAAGCAGGAAACGTAGCAGAATTTTGCCCACATAGACTTTTTAAAGGAAACTCTGAAAAAGCCAGCAACATCAAATACAAATTTCTTGCAATAGTTTGAGACATTCAAAGTGCTTTATAAGCTGCTTAGTACCAAAGTATCAAAAAAAAGGAAAAAAATATCTAGGCCTTATCTTTGAAGAAACAAATTACTATTAGCTGTCAAATGAAATGTTGAAGAGTCTTAGTATAGTTCAAAGCATGAGTTTAATGGGACTGTCTTTTTGAGAAAAGTTAGTAGAGTTTGATCTGTACCTCCGTCTCTTCTGGTTTCTTCTCTGTAAAGTAAAATACAAAACATGTCTATTTATAAAATAGATTTGCTATTTCTACAGGGCTTTGATAATAGAGAAAAGGATATACCTCAATTCACTAAACTTCTGGCTTACGTGTCATTAATGCCATTGTCTTAAAGTTGCAACTGATAGCAAATGCAAGTGGAATTAGACATACCAAAGCAATAGAACTGTAGTGAAGGGGAGAAGGAAAAAGTTCTTCACTGTGCCATTTTCTTTAATTCCTTTTAATAAAACCAAACAAGAAAAATGTGAGCAAACAAACAAACAAACAAGAAAGGAGATACCAGTTTCACTGATTTACTCAGCAAAGTCAAAGATGAGAGAACAAATGAATGTTGTAAAGACGCTTCAAACAATCTTTAGAAGAGCCTGACCTGGAATTATACAGAGCATAAGTTTTTTTACTGTAGATAAGGAAAGAAACTAGTTATAAGAGTCTTTAGACAGTGATCATGGGGGACAGGAAAGTATTTTGGCTTGCTTTCCTTATGTGCTATCTAACTTTGAAAGCAGTGGTGATTGTGTTTACTGGAGCATCTTTCTCAAACTTCACGTGTTAAAGGGCTTCCCAACCATTTCCTCGTGTTTCTCTAGACAGCACAAAAAGCATAAATTGATCATTTTTCTAGTTTGTCTGGAAAACTTAATTCATAACACTATGGAACTCATTCATTAGAAAATGCTGCTTGATTCAGGGTAGATCATTCACTTCTGTTAATTCTCAGTTGGGAATTTGTAGTTTTAATCTTAAATAGATATCATATCAAGACTATCATCTGCTCTGAGAAGCCACTAAAAGGCATATTTGCAGCATGTTTAGGATGGTATTCCTCACTTTGGCAGGAAATCCACAGCAAAAGGATTCTGCTGTTCTGCTGCTGATAAACAATGCTAACATCAACACACAATTAACTTTTAGTAATTCTTGACACCTGGATCAGGGCTGGTTTTTCATTATCAGGACTGCCCAGCAAACTTCAGCCGATGTTCAAATTAAAATGAATAGCACACTAATAGTGCAAAATTTGCTCTAAATCTTTTAATTAGAAACACAAACATTGATCCCTCTCTTCCTAGAAGCAGGAAGGAAAAAAAGGTTTGATTTCTCCAAATTGCATCCCCCCCAATCTTCCTTCCACTTCAGAATAGTAGCCCCATTCCCAAGATTAAATCCAAACACTGTCCATAGAGAGCCTGATGTCCTATAGGTGTGATCTCTATATGACTTTATTTGAGTATGGACCTTAATCAGGACCCAATATGATACAGGAAAGAAATGCAGACTAGTGGCAATCCAATAACATGACAGGGTTAGCTCTGCAAATGTTTAGCTATTGCTTCATTACAGGTGGTGTGAGGTGAAAGTGAATCAGAAAAGCAATTTAGTGAATACATGGGTAGCACATTAAGGATATTAAAACTATAGGAACTTACACAAGAGGTTGAGATCTAATAATCAATACAAAAAGCAAAGAGTGAATGCTATGGAAAAAGTCATTTTCCTGCTTCTGTGTCATGTGAGATTTATTGCCCCTCTCTACCATCACTGCCGAACTCCTCCTTCTTTTTCTTCATGTGGCCCTTTGAGTTTAAGTCTGTGGACTGTGTTTCAGGTGAATATTTATTGCTGGAAGTCAGCAAATTATGGCAGCCGCTCTGATAGTCTTTCAGCTCGTGTCTGTCATCTCAATTTACAGTGAGGATATAGTGCAAGAATTAGGTTTAGAATGGAATAAAAAGTGATTATATTTGCCCTGAAGGAAATGTACCCGCAGCTTCTCTAACAGCTAGGTTCTCTGCACTGATATAAGCCTTTGGAAGTAATTACATATAGGACACAGTCCACAGCGTTTTACTTTCATAAGCTATAAATAAGCCAGAATCAATAGTGAGTTGTAATAAAAAAGGCAGCATGTATTAATTTTACACTGTATAATGTATTTTAGGAGATGTGCAAGCTGATAACAAACTCATTGCTCTGCAGGGGGGAAAAGCTTCTTGCAACATTGACTCATGAGTCATACAATATTCTAGGAAGCGGCATTCTCTGTGCGTATGTCAAAGGCGCTTCCCTTAACCGTTTCTGTCTTCATGGAAATTGCTGGGTTTAATTGTGCATCTTTGGAGAGAAATCTTGACCTTCATTTCCAGTAGCCTCGTGAACTAATCCTCCCTCTTACTCAGTTGCCCATCGCATCTCAGTAACCACTCCCAACTGCTGGATGATTGATTCAGTACACGAACGCTCACACACCTGATGCAGAAAGGCAAGGCTGTTTGCTCCTGCCTTTTACAGATGGGAGCAGAGGCTCAGATAAATGAAATACCTCAGACCTCATCAACAAATAAATCAGAAGGACGAATGAATATTCTATTCCTTATTCCTAAGTTAAGGAAGACTGAAATGAGATTTTCTTTTAAATTAGGCATGTCTTTTGCAGAAAACTGCTGCTTCAGCATGAGAAAGTTGCACTGAAAGCCACTTTCACAGCTTCCTAAATGTCTGCATGCGTGCATACACACAGAAGCACACAACATCCCTTCTTGTTTATACTATGAACTCCAAATTGGATCATGGTCTATGTTTAAAACAACTGTAAATAGCATGATTAATAACTGAAATATTAGGCACAGGGAAGAAGATTTTTGACTCATTTAATCTTGAAGTTTATTCACGGTCATTTGAAAAAAAAATCCCATAGATGTAGAAACAGAATCTACCAAAAGTAGATTCTGTCTGGGCAAAGTCAAGGCTATGCTTCATTAAGATAGGATAGTAATGTAAGGAAGAGGAAAAGTTTGTCAAGGATAAAAGGTGTGAAGTCCAAATCAGAAAAGAGGATTTATCAACAATATGTGTTTTTGTTTACACTGTATTCTTCACTGATGTCATGTCTGAGAAACACACACCTTTGTCCTTTGATTTAGATTTAATTACCTACAGCTAAGTTTTTTTTCCTTTCTCCAGCCCTCCGTCAGCTGCAGTAGATTCGTCCTTGCACATGGATTTGTAATCACAGATCTTAAATGTTCACTAGTCCCACATACTCAGTTATCAAAACAGGACAAAAAAGCTTGCTCACTGGTTCCACTGGACACAGGAAGCAAAGTTTTCCCCCAAAAACTTCTGCCTTGTCAATTTTCTCTCGTGAGGAAGTTATCTCCCCATATACAGCAAAATCATTTTCCAGTGTATGGGTTAAGACATCCATTCTCAGACAAGATCTTGGTGATCACAAATGTTGACCTGCCTGCAGGACTGTGGCCTTTTACAAATCATCCTCAGAGCTGCTTAGTGGTGGAAAAAGAGAAGGAGAGGAAGCAACTGTGTCTATGCCAGTGCACTGTAACTGAAATTGTCACAGGACCAGTGTCCAGTTGCCACTTCAAAACTTGGTAAGACAGACTCTTTGCAGGTGAAGTAATGCACAGAAGCCTTGCTCATCTCTTTGTTACCTCTAATATTTAAGTATTTTCTAATCTCATTTAGAAGGGCATCTTTTCTATTTAAAATATAATGTCTTAATTTTTCCTTCTGCAAATTTTCCAAATTGTGTGGGTTTAGATCACCATTTGGTATTAATTGTACAGGACCAAGTAAAGCTATTGACAAGGTGAATCCAATAAGAAACAGGGTTATGAAATAGGGAAAGACAGGAAGAGGCTCCAGAAAACAGGAAATGTAAGAGTCAATAGTTTCATGCCAGCATACATGTGAATGTGGAGAGAGTCAGAGCAGACTGTTTTCTGTATTGAGAAACAAGGAAATATTAAATTCCCAGGAGATCATTTGTGGGTGTAATAAAGAGTAAAAATGTTTGCACCGTATCAACAGAGGTGTTTATATGTCAAAAAAAAAATTATTTTGCTAACACATAGTTATGCTCAGCACTTCCTTCTTACTCTTATTCATATTATGCCCAGGTACTCCAAATATAATTGTTTTTTTCTGTAGCTGCTAAAATCTGTATTCACTTGGGGAAGTGGCTCGCTTCAGTAACAGAGGCTGAAATTTTCAATGAAAAAACAGCGCCGGGGTGCTGCAGCTGGGGAATGGGATAGACAGGGCTCAGAGACAGGGCAGCAGCAAGGGGTAGAGGGATGCAGCTGGGAACAGGGCTGGGGCCAGGACCTGAGCCTGAGCCTGAGCCATTTTGGGGGTGTGAGGGGATTCCCTTCTACATGGATGAAATCATAGAAACATAGAGTGGTTTGGGTTGGAAGGAACCTTGAAGACCATCTGGTTCCAACCTTGCTGCCATGGACAGGGACACCTTCCACTGGGTCAGACTGCTCAAAGCCCCATCCAACCTGGCCTAGAACACTTCCAGGAATGGAATATAAACAACTCATCTGTGCAACCTGTGACAGTGTCTTATCACTCCCACAGTGAAGAATTTCTTCCTAACATCTAATCTAAACCTCCTCCCCTTCAGCTTGAAACCATTAACCCTTGTCCTATCATCACATGTCCTTGTAAAATGTTCCTCTCCAGACACAGAGCAGGATGCAATATTCCAGGTGGATCTCATGAGAGCAGAGTAAAGGGGTAGAATCACCTCACTCTAGGTGCTGACCACACTTTTTTGAAGCAGCTCGGGATGCAGTTTGTCTTCTGAGCTACAAGTGCACACTGATGGTTCGCCACACAACTTGGTGTCCTTGGCAAACTTGCTGAGGGTGCGCTCGATCCCACTGTCCATGTCACTGACAAAGATGTTAAACAGACCCAATATTAAACCCTGAGAAAAGCCACATGTGACTGGTCTCCTGGTTCTCCAGAATAGCGAGCTTGCTATGAGCCCTCCTTGCTGCCCTTAGGATGTCAAACTCCACCATCCATTCAGCCAGGCAGTCCGGGCAAAAGTCATTTCAGGTACTTAGTCAGTTTGTCTAAATGCTGTCTACAATAAGTTCGTGTATATTCTGTGTTACTTCAGGAGAAATGCAGCCCTTTGTGGAAGGCAAGAAGGAGGTCTGGGACCCTGCTCAGGCAATGTTATGTGTGTGTGTAGGTTTCATGCCAGCTGCAAACACAAGGCTGAATTTCACCTTCTTGTCCAAAGCTGTGAGAGTAGTATTTTTGTACACTCTTCTTCAGTGACAGGTAAAATTATTCCTTTTAGACAGCACAGAAAGTTTCTTGATACATTTACTTATTTTTGGCTGTAAGCCATTTTATCTATATAAGATGAACACTAGCTTCCCTTCCCAGATTTCAAGGTATTGTAGCTTTTTGTGGTTATTTCAGAGACTCAGACTATGTTTGAGGATGTTCATGCTTCTACCTAATTTACCAGAAAGAAGAGCATGAGGAATTATTGCTGGTGCGGTTTTTGAATTGGCAGATGATCAGACAACACTGTGTTACTTCATTGCTGCTATAACATCATCAATTTTAATGCAGTTATGCTGGCATGAAGCAGGATTAATACACTGGCGGATCAGGTGCAGAAAATGTAGAGCCCTTAGCTGTAGGAATAAGTAATTAAACTTAATAATAGTTACGGCTTTTAAATGGACATAAATACCATTTTCAATAAAAATGGTTTGTAGTGACTCAGTGGCAAGGCTTTCAACTATACTCAACTGTTGGTTTAGCTATATTGATTGTTTTCAATTTAAATTTTTTTTTCTTAATATTTCCTTATGTTTTCTGATTCCCTTGAAAAGTTTTCTGTGGCACTGTTATTGAAATTGGATGAACATAAGGAGTTCCAGCTACCTACAGAGAAAAGTCAACCTGTTACAAGTGTATCTTCATTTCATGTTTCCCATTTATCAGAGTTAAAATAAAACAAAACCAAACACCAAAATATTAAGAACAACTTTTGCACCAAATGTGCTTGTTAATGGAGATGGCAGTACAGACTTCAATATGTCAGAGAATTTGTATGTGGAAGAGCACTTTGGCTCAGAGGCTCACTTTTTTTAAGTGTGAGATTGGCTTTGAACTTGAAGGATCTAAAAAGAATTAAGCATGTGTTTGCTTTCCTCTCCTGAGTGGAGAAGCAGGGCCTCAACAAGAAGCCAATGGCAACATGCTTCATTTTCGATAAAAAATTAACAACAGATTGTGTATGTGTGTGTGTGTGTGTGTCCAACATCTCTCCCTCTCTCCTCCTCAATAAACTAAGGAAGTCTTTTGGTTTCTTTAAGAAAACAATGAAAAAACTCAAAAAACAAACTAAACCACACCAATAAAAAAACCCAGCCACAACCAGTGAACAAAACGCAAAAGCAAAACCAAAGAAAGCTTGAATATAGTTCGCTGAATAATGTCCCTGAGCAGCCAGGCATATAGTGAAAGGTGGTGCAGTCTAAGAAGACTGGACCTTCAAGTCTGGGCAGAGCTGAAAGAATGAAAAATGAGTTCCTTTTGCTATTCAGAGGGAAACTTTGCCTTTACTGTCTCATGTCAATTGTTAGATTGTCACTGGGTGGCATTCACTTGCAAATTCATTGATTTGTACAAATAAATGAAGAGTAACAATTAATTACACACTCCATGAGTACAACTCAGTTGGAAGGCAGAAGCTGTGCAGACTTGCGTGCCCCCCCTAGCCCCCATCATCCCTGCTGTGTGATCAGGATCCTTATTAACTCACCAGGCAATCTTTGGTGATTCCTCCTAGCTATTTTTTCTTACTCTTTTGATCACGAACATAGAGCCTGGCTGAGTTCATTGAAGCCATCCAGCAGCCTGACTGCGTGCAGCCTTTGGAGAAAAGTGTTACTAGTGCCATTAGATGTGCCTCATATGAATTTTGTGCATTTTATGTTGTCTGGATAAATTGTTTCTCAACTTCATCAGAGGACCTGATTAATATAAAGATATAGAGATATGTGATATCTAGTACAGGTAACTTATGTAATATATTAAGTATATGTATAATAATACATTCCATCAGACATATGGAAAGTTTTATTCTGATCTCTAAACTGTAGCTCTCAACTGCCACATGAAAGAAATTGAAAACGTTGGGTCAGGTTTTTAGACAAGAAATTTCAAAGTTGTTGATGTCCCTCATCAACTCTCAGACTCTAAGGACAGGGTCTGCTTTCCATCTAGGTAACTTTTAAAGGGAGGTTAGACCTGTGACCTGTATGGTCAAACCAGAGGCCTTGCAGATATGATGAAAGATATAGGTGAGTAGCTGGAAGTTCCTGCAAGATGGTCTGAATTCTTTGAAGCAGTTTGAGAGCTGAGAGCTAGGCAGAGAAAGCACATATCCTATATAACTGTTGGGGAAAAGGCTCAAGGGAGTTTTGCTGCTTTCTTTGCTGCTGACTTCACAGACAGCAGGAAAGGAGCATCAGAAAGAGTAGATGATAAGGTGCTAAGGAGAGGTCAGACTCAACAGAAGCAGGGCATCAGGATAATTTTGTATAGTGAAAGTCCAACATTCTTGACATAAAAAAGTTCAGGAGCCATGGGTGAACCTACCTTTTCAGCCTGGCCACACTACTTGGAGGCTCAGTTAGTCTGACTTGGTGTTCTGGTTCAGCTGAGGCAGAGTTAATTTTCTTCATAGTAGCTGGTATGAGAGACTATGTTTTGGATTTGTGCTGGAAATAGAGGTGATAATACAGGCATGTTTCTGTTACTGCTGAGCAGCACTTCCACACAGCCAAGGCCTTTTCTGCCTCTCACCTCATCCCACCAGTGAGTAGGTTCGGGTTGCACAAGGAGCTGGGAGGGGACACAGCCAGAACAGCAGAGCCCAAGTGGCCAAAGGGATATTACAGACCATATGGTGTCATGCTCAGCATATAAAGCTGAGGGAAGGACAAAAAGGAAGGGACTTTCAGGGAGATGGCATTTGTTTTCCCCAGTAACCACTAGGAGTGCTGGAGCCCTGCTGTCCTGGGGATTGCTGAACATCTATCTGCCCATGGGAAACAGTGAATTAACACCTTGTTTTGTTTTGCTTGTGTGCGTGGCTTTTGCTTTACAGCTTTTGTAAGCTTTTGTAAGGCTTTTGCTTTTTGCTTTTGACAGCTTTATTGAGCTGTCTTTATCTCAAGCCATGAGTTTTCCTTCTTTTAGTCTTCCCATTCTCTCCTGCATCCCACCAGGAGGGAGTGAGTGGCTATGTAGGGCTGAGTTACCGTCTGGGTTTAAACCACAGCCCTGGGTTACAGAAACACCAGCTTTATTTAAAGCACTGATAAATATTCTGATGATGCTTCTAGTATTCCAAGCTGAACACTCAGAACATGAGCTGCAATTCACCTCTTTAATTCTAATTACATTCCTTACCTAAATTGGGAAAGTTATAATACAACAATCTTTCAAGCATTTTGCTGCATGATTTAGGTTCAGTGACAGAGGTAGATTACTGCAGCATACCTTATTTTTTGTTGGATATTCTATCCGTCTTCTACCTGAACCTGTCAAAGGTAGTTTGAAAAAATAAAGTGCAGTAACTGGCTGAAGTCTAAAAAGCTCTCCCTTATGAATTGTGTTATTTTGCCATCTGATGAATGATTTTATTTGTATTCAGTTCATTTTTTGTTATCTCTGATATCTTTTACCTGCAGTGTTTGTTATGCTTAAGGCACCAGTAGAATGTTCATGAAAATATTCAGCTATAACTCTATTCAGTCAATAGAGGTGTTTTTCCTTCCCATTACCTACCACAGTGCTGACATTTTATTGCTTGCTGAGATAGGAGACAACAAGAGGGAAAATTGAGTCATTTAATTCCCATATCTAAAAATAAAACTCCCAAGAATGCTTTGCAGAAGAACAAGTAATTGCTGCAGATTTCACAGGCTCTATTGTTCATTGAAGGGAGAATATTCTAGAGATGAAATATTTGGAAATTAGTAACTGCTTGTGATGTTGATGCTTAAACTGTCCCATGTTCTTTCTATTCAAAGGATGTCTTTACCCTGGTGTCAGTTAGATATGTATATAAATGTATTGTGACATTTTAAATGCTTTTATCATTGTAGTTGTAGAAATCTTCACATGCATTAACAAGTCCAGATTTCCAGTACCTGAAAGGTAGGGAAGTGTCTCCACTTACAAACAGGAATGAAGGAGTGGTAGATTGAATGGCTTGGTCAAGGTCACACAGTAAGTCTGTGGCCATACCAGATGAACCCAGATTTTTTGATCACTCACAGAACAAAACCAAACTCTTCTCTCTACAATGAGACAAATTACATACTTTGCTAAGTCTAAAGCTGTAATTATGCAACACAAAGATAACTGTGCTCTGAAATACAGAGACTTCTTCTACACTTCTAGTCAGCCTTACCATGTTTTGAAAAGAGAGCTGTAAAGTTGGTGTAGCCACCAGTTGCCATGGTGAGTAAGGAACAAAGATATTGCTTCTTACTGCTTCTAAAAATATGTTTGCAATGAGCAGGGAGAAATCCAGAAAAGTATAAAAACAGAGACAAAATGGCTGTTAACTACTACTGGTGGAAACCTAGCTCTGAAGTCTTGAGCTATTAGAAGTTAAAAATAGTAAGATCCTCTTCTATATTCAATCTTTACTGTGAAAACAGCATCTGAAAACCAGTTTGTTTTTTTTTTAATTTTAGTCAGATTTATGCTGACTCTGACAAAGTTAGGAACACTCTTGGGATGCCTCTGAAGTCTGGGAACTCTCAGAAGTCCTATTCAAAGCCTTGTGGGAAGTGGCTGGACAAGAGGTGGATTAAAAGAGCTGTACAGTGAAAACCATTTGAAGTGCACCCTTACAAAACCTAGGATTTTGCTGCAGTCTTGAGCACCATCTACTGGACCTCTATTTGCTGACTCATTGTTGCTTACATATCAGCACAGGACAGCATCAGGGCTATTTCTGTTTGAGACTTTGCCCTGCCATCAAGGTGTCCCTCAAATCAGGCAGGTGAGCAAGTGCAGAAAGCCACTTCTGCTGCACTGGCAAGATGCAAGCAGTATCTTCTCTCTTGAGTTAGTGAGGTGAAACAAATGCAGCATGGTGGAATCCAGGATCTGTCCCACAATGTAGTAATGAGCTCTTCATGGGTTGTTAATCCTGAACTTCTGTTGTCTATTTTCTTCCACATATGCAAAATGTCAGCAAGAACAGAAGGAACAAACTTCATTCGCTGTCGTCTCAGAGTTTCCGACAAGACAAAAGAACTTGTAAAATATTTTTTGCAAGATTGTAGACTCACATGGATTGGGAATCAGGTTTTGACTGTGATTTGCTTGAAAGTTCTGCTGGGTTTCACAGATGAGTTTGTCTTTGGGTGTTTTTTTTTTCTTTCCTTTCTCCCCAAGGTAGTTTATGGACATAAAATAATCTGTTCTTCTATTATTTTTTTTAAAAAACATTGAAACTATGACCCTTTTTTTCTAGGAAGCAATGACAAATTTTCAATAGGCACTGATAAATCCTGAATCTGTGTTTGTTCATGCATCCAGCCATGTGCTAATATAAAAATTGCTTTTTATGTAGTATTTTTCTTATGAGCTCACTAAAATTTTCTCTATCCAAAATTGACTACTGTTTTGGAAAAAGCAGATATCAGTGCAGACATTCAATCGAAGACCTAGTTTAACTTCACAAGTTACCTTATAAATATGTGACAACAAACAACATCCTAGGCTCTGCCTTCCAAAAGCTTTAATCCTTAGTAAGAATATTCAGATCCACAGGAAGAGCATTTTTTCTCCCTCCGTTTCAAGGGATAGTTCCACAAAATGAAAAGAAGTGCAGACAGAATTCATTCCTCGGGGAGAACTTAAAAAGTGGGGCACTGGGCTCCTCTTTCAATGTACTGGTTTTGTTATTGCTTCAGTCAAATGAAGTACTCTTAAAATGTGGTTTTCTGGAGGAAATGGGAAATGACAAAGTAGGAGATTAATAGGTCTATCCCAAATGAATACAGCTCCTTTGTCCCAGGAACAGCCATCATCATTCATGTGCATTTTAATTTTTGGTCCTGGATCACTGTGACATTTTCTCCTGTATTTAAAACAACAATTCGCTTATTTGCCACTCCAACCTCCCCATCAAAGGAGAAACCCAGCACCCCAAAAAGAAACAAATGGAAACAGTCTATCCAAAGAAGGGGTGTCAGTTCCCCTACTGTGTTTGAATTCTGTTGTTGTTTATACGCACAAATCACACATGGTAGCAGTAAGCCCTGACACTTCGAGATCTATACCATCCTATATTGTCTCCATTTACTTGTTGCTTTAAAGCAGGGATAAGAGGAGTTGTTATCTTGCCAAATGGGAGGTACAGACTGCAATTTAGCAGAGATAACCAAAATTAAAACATCAAAGAGAAATAAGGAGATTTCTGTCTTTCCCATTAATGCCTAATCATTTTGCCTCTTATCAGTTATTTAACCAATGAATTTATGTTCCAGGTTTGAGCAGCTGCAGGGAGCAAGGACTGGGAAAGGAGAGTGCTTGAAAGTGGCATCTGTCTGTTAGTGGTAATTAAGCCAAAATATGCAAAGTTTTAGAGTTCTAACTGCTCCCGTTAAGCTGTTGATGAGCAGTAAAATCTGTGATTAAATTTTAAGCGTAGGGAAATGGGCCAGGCTCCTGACATGAGGAGGCTGCCAGAGTGGAGTGTGAGCAATTACACGTGCTGCCTGTCTGTGCTAGAGCGGAGACAGTGCACTGGGAGGCTGACTGTCCCAGCCAGCATCACCTCAGCACTGCTCCAGGGCTCCATTCTATGTGACTGACAGCCCCCAACACAACAGCCATTTACAGCATGGTGAAGACATACACCATGGGGTTGAATGATTTTTGCACAGTTTTATTTTTCCAATATACATGCATATCACAACCAGGGATTTTTGTTTTGGTTTGGTTTTTTGTTTTGTTTTGCTTTGGGTTTTTTTGTCTTTCTTGCTGTCTCAAGTCATGTGGATTTCTCGGGCAAATCACAGTGTGCTGGTGGATATTTACCCATCTCAGAATGGTAATTGTGAAGGTTAATGTTTTCATAGCACTCTGAAAGCCCTAAAACACTGCTTAAAGTCAGTTAATTGTTATGCCAGTTTATATCAGTATTAATTATCATTATCTAACTTCGCCCTCCTCCTGCAGCACTCCTGTCTGGCTCCCATCCCTTCTGTCCTAACCATTCACCTCCTGGAATGAACCAGAGGCATCATTCCCTAACATGTGACGTGTCATGAAGCTCTGTGAGTAATGAATGAGCCCATTACAACTTTACAGTAGAGGAAACAGGTTAATCCTTTGTCAAATCAGTGCACACAGTGTCCTCCTTCCTCGTTACAATTACTCAAGGGGAGGTGGCAGTTTCTCATCCACAGCCTTTCAGGTAACCACTGATGCATGTTTAGGACAGAGATAGGTACGACTCTGCACGCAGGCCTTCAGATCCCGTCACAGGGGAACAAAGGTGACAGAAGCTGACAGCAGTGACTAATGCTCTGACCTAACTTTCTTTGAAATAAACCTTTGGGAAAACACAAACCAAAACAAACAACAATGAAAAAAATACCTGTTTCTAGTTCTGAAGAATACATTTAATTAAGTATAAAAACCTAAAGCATCCAAAGCTCATTGCTTCTTGAGATAGTTCTCTGTACTGAGATTGATGTACATTTGTACAATTTGTCATCCTGTGGATTCTCCGAGTTCATTACATGATAATGATACGAAGAGTAGCCACTACAAAAGTCAAAATGTATGGCTTTTTGTTACAGCAAAGACCACATAATTGCACCATAGAAAAGGGTAGGAAACAGAGTATTGTCTTGAACAGGCACTGCAAGGGGAAGGCCTTTTCAAGAGACCATTTCTAGAGGAGGTCAGAGCATCATCAGCTGTGTGTCTGTTAACAGAGGAGCCATATCTGAATAAGATATTGGATGCCTTCTTCAGAAGGCTTATATTATGGTCTTTGAGACACTCTACTTGTCAGAGGAGAGAAGGAGACCCAAATTTTAATGCTGCCTTGGTAGTCCTCACTACGAGTGAGGGGAGAGGAAAGATGGACACTGTTTTAAGAGGGAGACAAGAACAGGCCTATTTAGGAGGTGAGTTTCCTGCAGAAGTCTCAGCAAGCAGGATTGGTTTGAATCATGTGCTATAGAGATGGTGACCACCTGGAATAATTTCTAGGTAGCCATTTTTAAATAGAGCTGTAGTTCAAGCAAATGCAGTCTGTGCCAGCTCCCCTCACTCTAGATTTACCTAGTTCTACAATGGTCAGAGTTTTCACAAAAACAGACAGACCCTCCACATCTTATATGAAATCAGTATTGTCATCCTTTCATGTACAATAGTAGTTAAGAAATCTTTACCACGCCCAGAATTTAGCCTACATGCCTTTGCAAATGTTTCTCTAAGTATAAAATGACATTGCCTACTTCCTTGGATTGCTTCAAGTGGATGGATTGAATTGTATTTTTCTCAAATATAGGGTTTTATGGGGTAGGCTGTGAGCCTTATATGAGCTTTCTAGTTATATATCCGTGCAGAAAGAGACAATATTCCTATGTGGGTGAATAGTAGCGAGAAGACAAGTTCTTTATGTGAAGACTGCTGAAAAACAGAAATCCTATTATGAGGAAGGAGAAATAGGTCAGTGGAAAGCTCCCTCCACTGAAACTTAATGACTACTAAGGGCACAAAAAGCTTCTTTAGCAGATACATGTTGTCACTATATCCATTCTTCTGGAATTGCTGTGGGTATGAAATCGTGCAGGTTGTGCAGACAGGATTCCATGTTCTCAGCTCATGGTGGGTGGATGTTATAGTAAACATCAGCAGTCTTTGAGGACAGTAGAGAAGAATACAGATTTTGGGGTGGTTCTTACAAAGAAGGCTTTTGTCTGGATGTTAATTAAAGATTTAGTGGAGCTCATTATCATAATAAAATGAGGGTAGGCTTAGCTAACTGTCACAGGCTTAGCAGCAGCTTAGTGTTTTGGTGGTCCAGTAACATGTCTTCCAAGAGGAATGCTTGGATGTTCTCTCTCTGAGAGGTAGTAGCTAGGTGTAGCTGTAGCAGCACTAGCCTGAAGAGCAGGGGATTTCTAGATTGGTGTCAGATTCCAATAATCTGGGTTATGTTGGATTTGGAAGACGATTTCTGCCCTCTGTCTTGACTACATTTGGTCCCAAGAGCTCACCAGCTTTTAAAAGGGGTAAACACTCTTCTTGCTGCTCTACTTTTAATTTTTCCTCCTTTTTTTCCCCTCACTTCATTCTTCTTTTTGCACAGAAACACCCTTTGAAGCCTAGTTGCATATTAGGACCCTGGTCACCTTCCCAAACACCATGTCAGCAAACCAAATGAACTGGCACTGATACTTGCCACAAGTATGTGTAAAGAATGCACTACTGTATGTTTGTAGCTGTAATAGAATTAAAAAGTACACAGAGTTCTAGAAAATCTAGAGTGGAACTCCTAATCAGACTCCTATCAGAACTCCTTCCAAAGAACTTTACAGAAATTCCTTATTTCTCTTTCATAGGAAAATATGTAGCTTTCAATTCAGCTGGCTCAGTCTTCAAATAGTGATTGAAAGGAATTCTTGTGAGCTGGAAGTGAAATGCACTGTTTAGGCATATATGAGTGAACGCTCTGCAAGATGAAGCTGAAGAGCTTCTTTTCTAAATAAGAGAAAATGAAATAGATTGATTTTGTATGGGACTAGTGCTGTCAGAAGAATTCTGTACTCTTGCCTCTCAAGTGTATTCAGGGACTTAAGACTGACAAAACTAGGGCACTGACTGGAAAGAATAGTGCTTATTTTGGAAGTGGATCATTTGCTTTTTGTACTATAAAGTGTATTTTTCTAGATGTGCTGTAGGGTAGCATGAGGAAGATATCATCTGTTAGTTCTGTTAGACCAGACCTCAGATACTTAGGAAGGGAGAAGATCAAGCAGAGGACGAAGAGGTCTCCTCAGCTTTGGAATTTGCTCTTTGACTGCCCCAGGCTAAAAACTTTTATCAGACTAAATATTCTGTGCAGTAAAGTAGTATGTCTGTCGTATTTGTTTTCTAATCCTTGTATTTAACACGAATTTTCAGACGTACTGGTTTGGTGAATAATGTTTGTTATCTGCTCAGATACTTTGCATTTTGGCCATCAAGTTGATCTGTTGGACAAGTTGCCACATTTCTGAGCCTTTGTTTTGCATACTTCCTAAAAGACCCTGAAACTCTTGGGTACAGGAGATTTAGGATAATAATAATTTTTAAAAAGATGCATCTGAAACTTTTCTCTCTACTGTTACAAAGCAAAAATAAAATAAAACAACAGGCTGAAAGGATAGGATCTGCTTTTAGAAAAATGAAATGTCATTAAGAAAAGAACCAGCCAAACACCAAAAAGAAAGACAAATTTGGCACACACATTCTGACACAGGCATTCTGCTCCATTCTGCTATCCTGATCTCTTCTGGACATATTTTAACATATTTGATTTCTGGACAGGAATGCACTTAATTTTATGGAAAAGAATGTTGAAGTTGAGGTTGAAACATTAAAAAATTAATTGTAAAAATAGAACCAAACAAGTAATCATCATCAGCTTCTATTGAAAATAATCAATACACAGTACAATAACATATTAAAGAGAATCTGTAAACGGTTTAAGCTACTTTTAATAAATAAATAAGTGGCTGCCCCAGGCACCATTGTTTAAAGGCCTGATGAATCTTTGAGTTCTAGCCCCACATCTGACACTTATTTGATAGATTCCCTTAGAGAAGTCATATCCACACATTATGTTTCATCTCCTTAATCTGTAAAATCAGTATGAAAATATTTACTCCCTAGGCTGTTGTGGAAATTAATTAACATTTCCATAGTTCTTTAAAGATGTAAAGTGCCAAGTAACATTATTATTATTATGTTGCCTCAGTCTATGATTTTTTCAGATGTCACAACATGGGTCAGTAAGATGCAAACTTCCAGTGAAATTTAAGGGGTTAGCATGATGTAGTTTTGCAGCATTAAGTAATAACAATTTCCAGTCCAAGTTAATAATAAAAAGGTCTCCAATATTTTGCATGTGGCATTGTGCTACCAGGTGTCATTTTTCAATTTGAAAGTAAAATCAAGAAAACCCCTTAATATTCTGTGGTTATTAAATACTAATGGAGCTTTTCCCATAGATATACAGAGGCTGGAAATGGTGTTACAAACAGTTTTCATGATGGGATGCTGTATTTAGTTTCCATTTTTTCTGCTTTTCATGGCAGAAAGCATTCTTCATTTGCCATTATTCTTCTATTTGTCACTTGACAGCTCGAGTGTTTGTCCTCAGAAGTGGCAGCATTTTGGTGAAAGGTGATGCACTTTTCTCTCCCTGCATTCTTAAGTGGCATCAATGCCCTCATGATGAGAGGCACTGTAGCAGAATAAGCCATTACTACAAAATTACTAAAAGCCTTGATGAGGTACGGTTTGGAACTGCTGGTTCTTTCCTCTCACACATTCCATAACATATGCACTAAGGAGTATTATCTTGCAAAATGGAATAGACTTCTTGAAAATGTGCTTAATTGAAAGTGATACAGGAAAAACATTATTTAGTAAGATAATGGCTGTGCTGCTTCTTATTCTTACAAATAGAGGAAGTTTTAAATTCTTATCTTCTGAGTCAGCTGATAAGCTACCCAGGGAAATACTTTATTGACACAACTGCAGCTTACAAGTGTCTAGCAGCTCTCTTTAACCTTGAGGATGGGTTGCAAGTAACACATTTTCAGCCTCTTCCTCTCATCCAGAAGTCATTTGTAAAACTTCATTTTTATGTCTGACTGATTACTGCTTCAGCTCACTGTGCCAGGTCACTCAATCTGCTTGCCTGGGTTGGAGTTCAAGCCTCCAGGGTGGAGTTCAAGCTTTGCCTCATCTCCAGCCTCCCGTCGATATAACTTCCTCCAGACATGAGCTGGCATGGAAGCCCTGGGGAGTCTGGACTTGACACAGCTCCAATTCCTAAGACTGTGCAGCTGTGCTATGAGAAGTTTACATTTCCAACACCTATCCAAGTGCAGAGCTTGTTTGCTCTTGAGAACTGGTTAGCAAGGAACACTATGTTGGCAAACCTAGATCTGTAGTTTCCTTTGATTTATTAATTACCTAGATTTGCATGCTATCATTTTCTCTAGATAAGATAAAAGCTTGCTAAAAGTTCATTATCTCCCATCAATATGCCTGCCACTTTTGATAAAGTAGTAAATAGAAAAATTAAGAATAAATTAAGGAAAATAAAGGATCATTCAAAGGATTTCCATCAGCAGCGGTTTGGAGTTATGGAATACTTTTCTTACAAAAACCAGACACCCAAAAAGATAGATTATTTAAAAATCACAACTGAACATAATACTGTTGAGCATGCAATGGAAAATTATCCTACAGTACCAAGGGAATTAATTAGACACAGCTTCCATCCTGATATGACAATGTTTTGAACTCACTCTGCACTTGTTTTGCACAGAACTAGATAGAGAATAAAGCTTGTCTTTGCCTATAAACCCATAACAAAACTACAGCCAAGCCCAAAAACAGGCCTGAAATTCTGTATGTATCTAAAGCTTCTGAATTTCCCTGGCATCTTTTGTTTTTAATTCCAGTACTGGCAGTCTCTGCCTTCAATTTAAATGCAGACATTTCTAATCAAAAGCAGATGTAAGTTACCATTGTCCTTAGTCCAAGATCTATGTTCTTGTCTCCAGACAATCACTCCTGCTTCATCTCTTGGGCCAGCCCAAGTGCTCAGTTCATATTGCAAAATTATCCAGTACAGGGAATAAAACTTATGGAAAGCAATTTTTGGAGTTGCTTTTGATTTCTTTTTTTTCTCTCTAAGGATAGTTTTCTCCCAGTTTCACTCATTGAACAGGTTCACCATACAGGTGTATGAGTATCATAGCTGGAACACAGGAGGAGAAGGAAATAATTTAGGAGGGATTTCAATTTACCTCATTTTAAATCATCATGGAATTAAAGACTGGTAAAAACTTTGATAGCCAGAGATTTCTTCTATGATTAGTCAAAAGGTAAAAGTAGCTTAAATTACTTTATATATCACCCTATATAGGACTTGATTTTTCTTTATTCTTTATAGAGAGATCTTGGAGGTACAATTCTCCTAACATAGCCACTACAGATGTGTCATGGACTAAGTTAAAGAAGTAAATTTTGGAATAAATTAGAGTTTTAATTCCAGCTTTATAAGTGCAGATGTTATGACATTGCTTCTTCCCAGATCCAGTATTCCTATAACAGAAACATAACTGTGCTCAGGGATGCATGTGGCAATGTCTGTGTTTCTCATATACAAAAGTGCCCAGTATTTCAATTTGCATTCCATTCTGACTCTGATAGTATGATGACTAAATATATATATAGTCATATCTTCTATGTATAACAAAACATTAATATAAACCTACCTGTGATTCATTCATTGTACAAAGAAAAGGCCAAGAAACTTATTAATCTCATGTTATCTTGTACATGAGTATACCATTGTAAGGGGGAAATTACCATTTATTTAAAGATTTCTAGTGCTTTGCAAAGGAAAATACAGCACAGTCACTTAAGGGGAAGCTGAGATTTATAAGATTAAATAACTACTCCTTTTGCCACTATGTATTGTAGCATCGAAGAAAGACATAATTCAGGTATCCTTTACTCCACTCTCTCTGACGGCTTGCATGGGATTGAGTGACTTTGCACTTAGGATAGCACAGTATGTATCCAGAATAGTGTTATGGATACTGCGATGGTACTGAAATTGTCTGTCCTGTCTGTCATCTGCAGATCTCTGGCCGGACTGCACCAGTTTAAACCCTACAGTGGGTAGGGTTCAAAACCAGTGAGGTTTTATTCTCAGAAGTGCCAGTGAGCACTGTACCAAATTTATTTCTCTCCCACTATCCTGTAGACAGCAGTAGGGTTCACTGACAGAGTCACAGGCAAATTGATATTGCCTAAATGCAACACAGGACTTAAAGGCATAGATTTCAAACGATCAGGAAGACTGGTATGTGTGCTGTGTTACCCACATCCAGGGGGTCAAAACCTGATACTTCAGCTGTGGCCTGCCTGTACTAGCCTCACCAGCTTGCTCTTCTGCCTCTTCTGCTCTGTCAGCCTGGTCTGAGGAAAACAGATTTCTCTAGCACCCTGTAACACAGACATGGTACAATATCAGATCTCAGATTTTCAGTGGTATGAAAAAGTAAACAGAGGCTAAAGAGCCTATTTGTCAATGTGGAGAAGCATTCTCCTTTCCCACCCCCCTTCCCAGGCCGCACCATGAGCTCAGAAATGCTCGTTAGGCCTCGGCCTGACGCGCAGCACCTGGGCTCAGCCCCTCTCGAGCTCCTCAGAAACACCATCTGCTCCCAGAAACTGCTGCTGCCTAACGAGCCCCTGGCTTTTTTTCATGAACTCCCTTGGAAACTACTTCTCTTGCCTAAATGGCATAACATCCTTGTTCACACACTTTCAAAGAAAGTTGCCCAAACCATGGCCAGGATGAAACACTGTTGTGACTAAAGCCTACTCTCATGTGGCCTATAAGCTGCGATCCAAAATTAGACCCCTGGAGCTCTCCTGGACAGCAGTGAGTGTGACCAGCCACCTCCCTCTGAGGGAGACACCTCCCAGCTCCAGCGAGCTCTCGAGTTTGCTGCACTCAAAGATCGCCGAATGACCATGGATCCTGGGCCAAAACCCCCATTCCTGGAGAGTCAACCCTTCGCCCCTTCAGGAGATGCAAAGGCATCCAGGGTGAGCATTTCACTGCTTTCCAGGGGAACTTTTCACAGGTACCTTGCACTGACTCTTTATGTCTGTGTGCATACATGTGTGCAAATGCTATGGCAAATATGGGAGAAATGCTGTTCTCTTCAATGCTTAAGTAGTTTAGATATCTAAGTAAGTTAGGCCTGAAAATAAGTTATCAGCTAAGTGAAATGCTGGTAAGTCTTGTTCCTTTGCTAAATTGTTAAGATATAAGTTTAAGTACTGTTAAGTCTGAGTGTTGTTAAGCCTTTAGGCCCTATTCCTTCTTATCCTTGCAATTTCTAACCCTTTTTTCACACACATACACACACAGACTCGCGTGCACGCGTACACAGATAGCTCTCGGTATATTTTGGTTTAGATTGACTGACTTGAGTTTGTTGCTTTTTTTAACTTGGTGTGCCTTAACCACCTATTAAGCAGTAGAGTGAACCATGCCAATGAACTTTGTTGTGTTGTTGCTTGATATTAAATCTAATTTTTACTGATGCCCTTGCTGGTGATTCTTTAAGCAATCTCAAACACTCATTTATAACAGCCAAGGCTAGAACACATCTGACCAGGTGATGTTTGAGAGATTTCCTTACCTGACCAGGTAATGTTTGAGAGATTGCCTTATCTAGGAATTTGATTGCCTTACTCTCCTGGAAGCACCTCTCCAACAATCAGTTTTGTGTTAGCCTCGCAAGAAAGAAAGAAAAAACACAGAGACCTATGCATAATCTTCATATAAATTAGTAATACATAGTCTTCATACAAATTAGTACTTCCAACACTCCATCAGAAAAATTCTTTACAAATTTCCCTGTATGTTTAATACCAGTTGCTGTTTTGATGAGAATTTTAAATTTATCCTGGTTTCTTACATGGCACTAAGACAGTAGTATCTCTGGTGTAAATGTATGTATCTGTAATGTATCTTGTGACCTTATTTGATAGGAGAACCATAGTGGTTTGTGCACAACTAGCTCAAAGTGATAAAACCTCCATATAAATCAATGTTTTCTCATTTTATTATCACATGCAAATTGTGGTCTTGCAAACTACTTAAGAAAAAGCATCCTAATGCCTACATTTTATCAATTTTTTTTCTCTTGGAAATTAATAGAACCATCTCGATTCTAATGCTTAAGTCTTTTAAAATCAGTGCTTTTTAATCCCCTGGAAATACATCATAGACTCACCCCAGGTCTAAGCACATCTCTCCCAGTGGTTATCATCAAGTGGTCTCATATTACCAAGTCTTAATCATTTTTGTAAAGCACTGCTCTACAGTTCATTGATGCACACTGCAGGTGTCGTAAGTAACTGCAGCTCTGAAGTGGAGACATTCTATTCCATTTACTTCATCTGCTTGCTTTCTCAGTAATGCATTTCATTCCAAGATTCCTATCTCAGTGTTTCCACTGTAATAGGGGAGGGGATGAAGTTATGGTATGACCAAAGTGGTGCTTCATTGTCGTATTCAAGGAAATGGTCTTGACCATAATGTGATAAAGCCAAATTAGTGGGGAATTGGGATCTTAGTGCCACAATGCTGATAGGCATTAGGCCTAAACAACATATGACTGAATTTGACTTTTTGGGAATGCAATTTGGATGTTCTCAGGATGTTCAAAACAGGCACAGTCAGGCTGGTGGTCTGTGGGCCAAATCTCACCTTGGCATATTCCATCCAGCACCTTGTCCTTTCCTCAGAGGAAGGAGGGAAAAGCTGTGTGTCTAATATATCTCCTGTGATAACCACCATTTCTGTATCTCTCTGAATTGAGACTGAGTTTCCAGTGTCAAGCACCAGTCCCTGTGTCTGTCAGGCTTGGCCCACCTCGTCAGTAGGTGGTATTTTAGAGACCAGCAGCAGTCCAGTACGGGGAGGACATAAGCAACATTTCCCTCCTTTCCCTGCCTGGCTGTAGCTAAGGAGATGGGCACAGCCTTTAGCACTGGCACACAATTTCACAGCCCAATTACATGATGACTCAAGGGAGTATGACTAGCGAGTGTGATGTTTGCTATTTGGCATATCTGTCAAAGTCCTTTGGATATTTCTTGGCATTTGTCCAGTTGCCTCCTTAATGTCTTACGACATGTGTTCCCAAAGAGGCTGGATATTATGTTTACAACTCTCTGGCAAGAAAATGAGCACCAAAGCAGATATTCCAAAACTGAGTTTATTGCACAGTCCAAGCTAAATAGTTTAGAAATAATTTCATTTCCATGCCTTGTTTTCTTTACAGTTTCTCTTTTATGAAGCACAATGCTTGCTTTAAACAGGTGCGGAACTTCCAAGGGACCGGGAGGACTGCAGTCCCTCATTAAGACACCCAGTGCATCAGGCAATCTAGCTACATCTTATAGTAGTAAATGTAATATGAGCAGGAACATTCCCAGATCCTGATGCCAACTGGCAAAGGATGTCCCATGCCTATGCTGGTTTATTCTGTGAGCTTTGGAAACAGGGTGCTGCATGCAAACTGCTTATTGAGAATAAGGAAAGACCAGGAATAATTTGGAAAACTGCTATTTGGCATGGGCCAAATGCCAGGTGCCACTCTAGCAATCAAATTTCAATGCCCTTGGAATTTACCAGGATTTATTAGCAGAGACAGTTTTCAAGAAGAGCTTGGAACATTTCATAGTTTCTTCACCATCCCAAAAGTTCTGCCTCCAGGTCTACCACTGAAAGGTGATCTCAATTAAAGACCAGGGTGATGTGGCCATGTAAATCCATAGACCTGCACAGTAGAAAGTACTTTGCTGTATTACCTCTCTTTTTCAATATCTCCAAAAAGTATCAACGTAGCAAGTATCAGGAAGTTGCTGCGTATTGTTTGTCCTACATTACATAATGGATAGGTGTTCTTAGTGCACATGTGAAAGCACTATCAGCAGTGAGCTCCAGTTTGACATAATGTACTCATAGCCACAGCCCTTTTCCACGAGAAAAAATTATATTAAGCAAATATAGCTTGGTCATGAGTCAGGCTGGTTTGTGTATTTTGAACATGCAAGTATGTAGAGAGCATGTGTTGAAAACATGAAAAGCAGTTGCTTAGGTGCAGAAAAATAAATTCCCTTGAAGAGACTTTTCAGTCTTCATTTTAAGTGAGCTCAGTGCATAAGGTGTCCATTTAAATTAATAGCTAGACTCAGAATTGCCTCTGTTGAATGCCTTTTCTGAACATGCATTAAGCAGACCTACCTGCTTTCTATTTTATTTCTAACCACATGGATATGATTTAAGAGGTCACTGTATAAAGCAAAAGAATTAAAGAGGTTGAGGGACATATTAGCATAGAAATAGTTTTATTATTGCATCAAATACAGAAAGTAAGCACTTCAGTTAGTGTCTGATTTTTCCCTTTCATGTTGCTGCCAAACTACATTGAAACTCCTCTGTGCCTTCTGCACCCTAGATCTCAGTGGGTCTAAGACCTGCAAGCCTAAGGTCCTATTCCTGACATGGTTTCTCAAGACAGATTCATTGTAGCATTAAAGCATTCTTCATAGTTTTAAATCATTAGAGCAATGTATTTTCTAACAAGTCAATCAGATGCTGTTCCTGGCTACTGCTAATTCACTGGGTAGCTGTGGATTTATCATACGGGGTTCTATGAGCCCCAGGCCAAAGACATGAGCAAAGCAGGCTGTGGGTGAGGACAGCAGACCATTGAGAGCAACAAATAGTCACATTCCAGCTGTTTACTTTGCAATGCTTTTTGTCAGCCCCAGAGCTGGTTCCTGATGCCAGCAGTAGGATTGGATGACATTTACAGGTAGTGATGTTGCATGGAGCATTCCTTCCCAGCAGCACCAGTAATTCCTGTACCCTCTCTCTAGAGCCCATCTCTGCAGCAGCTCTAAGAGCAATTCACTCACCACAGCTCTCGGCCCTAACTTACACAGCCCACCCTCCTCTTCCCATGCCTGCAGCATCGCAGCTGCTCACTGTGGAAGCAGCAAAAATAAATAATGGCATTATTAAGTAATGACAGTGGAAGTAATGGCATGGCTGAGAAACTCTTCCTCTCTGCCAGCAGGCAGCAATATATGTAATGGAAAAGCAACCACCTGGTAGTTGCTTTCATACCCATTTCACTGTTTCAAACTGCTTTGAATTTGGATGTTTACAAGACATATTCTTCATAAAACACTCAAGAAGCACAGGCATTGTGCCTGTTGCACATTATATATATGACGAGGGCTGAGGCCAGTTTTACTATCTGCACAAGGGAAACCAAACCACTCTGCTGATCCCCACTGCTGCTTTGAAGGTGACTGGTTTGAGCTAATCTCATTCTCAGCAGCTCTGTCTATTTGTCTCTTTCTCCATTGATTGCCAATTTGTTGCCCTCCTAATAAGAAAAATTAAAGTGATGCTTTTCCAGACTGTTTAATTAATAACTATGTTTGTATAAAAGAACATAATGTGACAAAATTAATACACTGTAGCTTTTTATATCGTTTCACTTTGGGGGCAGTTTGGTCTGAGTTTCAGATCTGTGCTCTGAGCATTGAAACGGTTAAGTAACTAAAAAGATACGAGTAGATTTCAGGCACTTCAGACTGAACTCATTCTGCAGTGATTATTAAGTATGTTTGCCAAAAACCTTGCTTTGCCCTCCAAACTCATGCATTCTATTACACCTGCAGTCAGTAACTACTCTTTCTAAAGCTGTGAATGCAGGAATTACCCCTGACAAATGGTGACAGATAGTCCCCATGAGGCAATCAAGAACTCGGACTGGAATCAGTCTTTCACAGCCCTGTCACTGAGAGACAAAAATTGTTCACAGCTCCTGACTTCTGTCTCAGCTGTCCTGGACAAAAGGAACTGCAGGATGAAGTATGGTTTTTTGCATTTATATATTGTTTCAATTTACAGAAAAGCCCCATTTCTCTGCTCTATTTCCACAGTAACTGAAAATGACACTGTATCAAGATGGATCTGTGGAGCAGAAAAAAATGGAGTGTAATAATAGACAGCAGGCGCTACATTTAATTACACAGTCACATCATAATCTGAAGCAGAAATCAAAGCAGCCCAGTGAAGAAGTCTAACTGCTTTGCCTACTGAAGACTGAATACTGTTCCTAAAATGTTAAGTAGGATAGTGATGGCTTTTCTGAAGTAGACAACTGTCCATAGAGAGTAGACTTATAACTACCGGGCTCATTGTACATCAAAATTTAGTGACAATTTGGTGATAGTGGCTGCGATCTGTTGTGATGTGATGATGACAGGTTTTTTTCCAAATCCAGTAAGCTATCACATTGGGGTATAAACAATCACCTTTTATTTTGGTTAATAGGAAAAACCTTTCCAGTCACTAAGTAGATGGGGGTTTTGGAGCATGGATGATAAAACACTTACAGAGCAGAAACCTTTCAAGAAAATGGGAAGTTACTATCCAAGGAAGAGGTAGAAAATGAGAAGAAACTATTTTTAATACATATGAAACCAAGAGGCTTTTAAATGCCTGAGTTATTATTGAAATCTGCCTGGATGTGATTACAGGGAGCTGTTGTTTCATGAACGATTTTTAATCCTGTTGGCAGAGTCAGACAGGGTGTAAATTTGCAAGTCGATTTGTATGCAGATCACCCTGCTGCCTTGGTATTGATTTGAAAGATGCAGGATGAAGGTTCCCTGCTTTATAAGGCTATCGTCTGAAAAGGAAAAAAGATGCTATGAGTCCCGAGAGCTTTTGTTAAAAACTGCTGGAGGAGACATTGCATGTCATTCCAGGAACTGGAAGAAACTGTATCCAAGATGCTTCAGCTTAAATGTAGGGCTGCTGACATCTGGTATGATGGTTATGGATGCAAAGGGCACTAGACTAATCCATTTATTTTTCACCTTTGAGGGCACTGGTTTGACCCACAGTGCCTGTCACAGTGTAATGACCCAAATTAATTCACTTTCTGAGATCACTTTTAGCCACTTCACCTAGCAGCTCCTCTTTTAAAACCTCAGCACAATATCACACAAATGTAGCCTCTCAGTGTCTCAGAGTGAAATGACAGAGGCTGGGTTCTCTGGCAAAAAATGAAATGCACTGGCTGATATCATGGACCCAACAATACCAGAGGAGTAGAACTGCTGGTTCTACTAGTTCAGGGCAGGAGTACAGCTTGCTGAAGTATCAGGGAGAATGGTGACTCTCATGGTCCTCTCCCTTAATCAGATTTTAGCAAACTTTTCGTTTTGTCAATAATTGTCACAGATATTCTATAAAAAATGAGAACCAAAGAAGAACTATAATTCTGATAAATTTACTTTGCTCACATCCATGTTCCGCTATTTTATTTTCCACCTCCAAGGCTGCATAGTGTGCATGGTAGAAGGGCCTTGGACCACTTTTAAGTGTTCCGATCTCCCCAGTGCTATCCCTTTAAAGCAAATGGAGGTGTACAGGTACAAACAATCCAGTATCTGAACTAAGTGTTTGAATGAGTAATTTCCAGACATATATCACCGACTTCAGAATATCTTGATCCCTAGTCCAAACTTAGGTTAATTGTATCAGCAACTTTAATAAAATTATAAAAAAATCATGAGGATTTTTCCATCTGTGTAAACAGGCCAAAGACACAGCTAACACTAAAATAACACAAAGGACAAAAATAAAATAAAAGATACTGCAAGTATATGTTTCATGGAAAGTGCCCATTTCATGTGTGAGATGACAAACAAAACTGTAGAGGAGAGGCAAAGATTAAGAGAAAATTCTGATGCAATGAGCTGTGCAGAAGAGGCAATTCCAGTGCTTCTAGTTATTTTTTGTCTTGGATCCACAAAAAAAATTAAAAATAAAGATAAACCTTGTGAAAATTCAGAAGACAGCTTTTAAAGAGATAACAAAGAATTTTTTTTAAACCCAGAACAGAAGGGAAAGTTGCAGGCACTGAATAGTAGTCCAGTTGTGAAGTATTCAAAAGAATCAGGTATTTAGGCAAATAATAAAGATACTTTTTTAATTAGACGAGATATGATATTCTGAGGAATACTAAAGCTTTCACTACTGAAGATTACTGCAGATTCAGTGAATTTAAGATGCTGAGCTCAGAGTACAGCACAGGGATTGTAGTCTGTACCCTGTCTGTACTTTTGGAGCAAAATAGATCATAGTAGACATTGCAAGACAGCTGCCAGTAAACAACTGCTTAAACAGTTGGAAAAATAATTAAGATAAAGTGTGAGCACCTTTTTAGCACACTTATCACCAAATCATTTTATTGCTTGAGTTACTTTTTCATGCCCAAGTAAATGCTGATGCAGCTTGCACGTCTACCAGTGGGTCCTGTCAAATATTTGTATATATTGTACAGACTTGCTAAAATCAAGGAGAGTTCCTTTCCCCAACTTTGCATTTGCGCTAATACCTGTGCTGTTGATGGACAGGATGATTACTTTTTCTCCTGTTGGAACCAGAACACATCCTTTAGCACACTGCAGCCCAGTCCAGATTGCCTACTGATTCCTTGGGAAACACTGGGTTCTCAGGTTATCCATCCCCAACATAAACGCAAGACTGGAAGTATTAACGAACTGTTCAACCTTGCCAGCATATATAGTATTCAAGCAGGAGAATAATGGGTCTTTCTGAACATGGTAGTAACACAAAAAATGGGCTGTTCTCAGAGAGCAGGAAGGAGGACTTCTGGTTAGACATTTATCAGGACAGACAGGATAGTTATCAGATCCTTGGCAATCCATCAGATGTACGTCATTGTGTTAAGAATAACCTGTTGCTCTTTTCTGCGTACTGAATTTCATGTAGTTATTTGTTCAATAGAATTCATTGTTCGACTGAGATGAGATCTTTAGTTGTGCCTATCCTCAGAAAATTGTCTGCGTAAAGCAGCCTGTGGCTCCACGATAATCTCTGGGAGGGCAAGAACTCCTGCTCTATATATAATTTTCAGAATTTTCAGTGGCAAGAAATTCTTTGCGGGAGGCTGGGCCTGGTTGTAGAGATTTGTCACAGTCACTGATGCTGATGCATTGATCTTCCATCTTATGTGCAATGCAAATGAAGCAATGATATAATCGTAAAAGTTTTTAAACCATTAAAAATATGTGGCGGAGGTGTCTCCACTGTTTCTCCCCTAACAATTTGCAGAGGTTTTCTGTGGTTTCAGGGCCTCTGTATGTTTTGGTTCCAAACGATTCCTTCTCAGCTGCATATCTGCTTGGAATATTTAACAAACTCTGAAGTGAGAACTTCAGGGATATTGGTGATACCTCTAGAAATTCTCCTTGACTTTCCACATCTTCTCCTTAGAGGTACATCATTTGACATGGATATAGACTGACATAATTCAATATGACACATCAAACCATCCTATGTAACTTTAACAGTCACATTAACTCTCTAATTCTCAACAGTGCCTAACTCTTCACCTTTAGGGATGCAAATTAATTAAACTCTTTTAAACTTCCCCCCCTTACTATTTCCATAGGTAAAATTCACACAGTTCTTCCAATAGATGTTATCTTTCAGATGACTCAAACCATAAGTGACAGTCAGTCTCATTCTCTGTGCAAATTGTACTGAACATACTACAAGAGCTCAGTCCTAATACAGAGACTTGCAGAAAAAGGGTTTGGATTACAACAGCAATGGAAGCAAGAGAAAGAAGGAAGAAAAATTCCTCTAAGCAAGACCTTGTTTATTTTCAAACAATAAATAAACACAATTAAAGAGGATATTAAAAAAATGCAGAATCTAGCTTATTAGAATACACTATGACTATATACTATGACTGTATACTTAACGTATATATTTAGGGGTCAAGCCCTAGTATTCTCACCCATGGTAAACAGTGTGCCTTGGAAATCATGGCAACTTAGGGTTCACAAGCATTAGATTAGAGCAGGGTTCATAGCTCTTGGATTAGACATCACTCTCTTCTAGTCAACTACGGGTTGAGTAATCTCATGGGATTTTCATAGGTATTGGCTTAATTCCCCAGAGCCTAAAGCTCTCTATTTGTCCATAGTCAACTATTTCTTTATATGCACCTTTGTCATAGCTCCTTCACCTATCTGCAGTGAAATAGAATGAAAAGGAGCCAGGTGAGTATGACATTAAAGCACGCCCTGGTCAGATGGAAATCCTCTCCCAGTTCCCTTTTTCTGGATTTCTTGTTGTCTGTGCAGCTGTTTGTATGAGTTTTATATGTAGTCCACCATTCATCTCAATAATTTTGTCTGCTATGTGTCTTCTCCATTTTGGTTACTAGCACTCATCTTCTTTCCAAACACAAGCAAATGGTACTTTGAGACCTTGAAACAAATTGAATTTAATCATTTTAGCTCTGTCCTGTAAACCATGGTGCAGCTGAATTAGGTCAGTCATTTTCAGGTAGGCTATTACACCTCTATGGAGTGATGCATCAGCAAAATCTCAGTCACTCAGCCTAGAAAACAGTCACCAAAGCTAAAACTGTCTTAGTTGTAAAAAGATGAAGCAATTATTAATTTTATCTGTCCCTAATTTGTTTCAGTGATTGCATCATAGCAACATTAAAAGCTCAGACTTCAGACTATCGTAGCCAGCCAATGCAAATAGAAGTTTGGGATAAATGTCATGTGCGTAATTAAGTTTATGCATGAATAATTTGCTATGTCATCTGGGGGGAATGTGGCATTTTTTGGATGACATGTAAAATTAAGTCCTGGACATCTCACAGTTCTATTCACAAATATCTAGCTGCAGTCTTTAGGCAAGATGCTGATGGTTCCTTCCCTCATGGTATTCTAAGTTTTTGTGGCAGTTTCAGGTGGGTGCAGAGTTGTTTTGCAGATTTCAGCCATCAACTTCCATTACTGTGTGGTGCTAAAAACAGAGCAGAAGATCCTCCTGCAGACAAGTGGGTAATTTTTGTTCAGGATTGTTTGTAAGTATTTTATGTCGGGCTTGTTTTTGACCTCACAAGCTGTATTGTTAACTCTTCTGATTAGAGAAGAGTATTTTCTCCTATCCACTTTCCCAAGTGAGATCACACCAAATTTTTAAAGCATTTAAGTCTTATATTTGTGAATGAAAGGTAAATGAAGAAGATATGGTTGAGGTTGAATGATTCTCCAACTAGTTTTGTCTTAATCAGTGGGTGATATGCTTTGCTTTACCTACTGAATTATAGTGATGGGTTTCATGCAGCGTGACTAAAGGCAGCTGAGTCAGTCCCCACCCTGCCTGTTCAGCTAACAGACAGATAGATACACAGTACCTGTTTGTGATTCCACAGCTGTTGTCACTGTGTTAAAATTCCTATTTAACTGAAAGAAAATGGATATCGACCTGTATTAGCCTGATTGCATGTCAGGTTCTGCACTCAGTTTGAATTATTAGGAAACAGCCAAGGAAAACTGATTGTATTTTAAAGGTCCTGTGAAAAGTTTTAGAGCTGTGCATTAGGAAATGGTGTTAAGCAAATGAGAACTAATAGTTTTCAGCAGCATTAATAATCATCCATTCTGCCTTACCTCTTCAAAGCACACTAATTTTCTCTGAATAGGTACAGTAAACAAAAATAAACAATAAACAAAAGTTTCAGAGAGCTGTTAGCTGCTATGTTTTCCAGCACTCAAGAGATTCATCTCGCTACACTACAGATCTCAAGACCAAAGATACTGGAAGCTATATATTACACAACTGGTCATGAGCCAGACATGAGCACCAAAATTGGTTTCTAATACTGGAAAAATTGCAGTGGAAAGTCAATGTGGTGGTCTCTGATTGTGAATCACAAAAGAACAAAACCCCTCCTCCAACACTGAGGCATAGGTGTCCTGGCAGAGCCAAACAAATGCCAAGCCCTGCCACAGCTGTGGCTGCTGGAGGACCTGAGGGCTGCCATGCACCACCATCATGCCAGGAGCACGTTTTCCAGGCTGGTCCCAGCACACTGGGCTACAGCCGGCATTCCATCACTGAAGGAAAAAACCCACCAGGCAGAGCACCACAGCAGCACCAAGAATGGAAATTTTTTATTTAGCTAAACCTGAAATGTGTTCCTGTCTACATTTGCAGGCAGGTCAAAGGAGGTGATTCTGCCCCTCCACTCTGCTCTGGTGAAACCCTACCTGGAGTGCTGCATCCAGCTCTGGGGTTCCCAGCAGAGGAAGGACATGAACTTGTTGGAATGAGTCCAAAGGAGGGCCACCAAGTTGATTAGAAGGATGGAACACCTCTCCTACAAGGAAAGGCTTAGAGAACTGGGATTGTTCAGACAAAAATTCTTAAAATGCTATTACCAGATTAACCAAGTGATATTTTTGTGTTATGGAAGCTCAGTTCCAGAACTGCCACTTTTTGGCAGGGACATGAGCTCATCGGATGTGCAGCTCTGCACTGGGAGGGGTATGAGGAAACATAGTCTGTGTGAGGGAGTTGCAGACAACCTGCCACTATGAGGCTGAAATGCTTTTTGGAAATGCTCCATGTGAGGAAGATATTTTGTGCTTTGCAGTGCCTCTGTGAGAATACTACATTTGAGTACATAGTGGAGTTGAAGATTACATTCGTTTTAATAGGACAGACAGTAGAATTTTGATATTTCTGAGATGTTAAGGCAAAAACAAGGAGAGCTGCAGAACAGCCATCAAAAATAGGCATGTTTCCCCACCTTATCATGGCTACTTTGTCTCTATCAATGTATTTTCATTTTACCTTTACACAAGGTTGGAGTTCCTTTGTTGTCCCACACAGGAATCTGTGGTGAGACCTGTGCTGCTGAAATTATTCCTAAATGACCTATTAAAGAAGATAGATAGTGAAGAGAAAAAGTCTGCAGACAATGCAAAATTACTCAAGAGAAGATCAGACAATTAAGTTTCGTAGAAGGGTCTTGTGATACTTAGCGACTGGTTTATAACACAGCAAATTAAATTAAATGGAAAAAAAAACCAAAGTAATGTGTAAGGAAAAAACAGTGCATGATGACTGTCTCTAAACTATTGTTTTTCTTAACACTTAGGATAGAGACACTGGAATTATTGCGGATAGATGTCTGAAAATAGCTTCACGCTCAACAAGAGTTTAAAATAGGCTATGAAATAGTATTAAATATAAAAAGAAAAAAATATTATGACTCACGTATTAAGAAAGCATAGAGGGGAAAAATTAATTTTGATTCACCATGCGTAAATCCTTGTTTACACATACCTTGAGTGCAGTTTTGATCTCCATATCTTGAACACAGCAGCACAAAGAAGAGCAAGGATGCCTGGAGTTATCAAAACGCTTGTATATATTTAATAAAAGAACTCTTCAGTGTGGAGAATAGAAGACACAAAAATGGCAAGATGCAAAAGGGGAAATATTGTTCTGAACTGGCGGTACTCTTGTATTCATTCTTCAACTCAACTTCCCCCATTGTCAGGGCAATAATAATGAGCTTAGTGATCTTAGGAGACTTTTTCTATGTCCTGCTGATATAGTTTTATGCTCTTTTATTTTTTTACACTTTTACCTTTCTCAAAATAATTAAACTTGTCTCTAACAGCTTAAAGATCCTGGCAAACTGAGGCAGATTCTTGAGTATTCAGAGGCATCCAAATTCTGGCTATTTCTGAAAACGCCATCATTTTCTCCCCTGCCATGTACAACAACAACAACAAAAAAGTAGCTCCTCGGTTTTCATTCTGATGTCTACATTGCTATTCATGCCAGGAGACAAAATCATGTCCGGTCAGCAAAACTGTCCCTCAAACTACAGCCATATGTCTTTCACCAAAAGTTTGAGGTATGTCTCATATTCATTCAGAGGTATATACAGAGGAATGCAAATTTCTTATCACTGTTTCCTAGCATTTGCCAAGAGGCAGCATGTCAAATAAATAATTTAGACTGGCTGAGGCACCACAGGAAAACAAAGCCATCAGTCATCTCAGCTACATTATTGATCACCAATAACAAGATACTTGCTAAGACAAATGGTTCTGTTATTATACTAGTGAATTTTAGTCTACCCTGACTAAATAAATCATATTGAACTGTTTGTTGTTTTAAGATGTCCAAACATTTCTGTAATAATTTTTACCTTTCATTCTATTCAACCGTCTATAGAATCTCTCTATATATCTGTTGTTTGTTTGTCTACAGTCTTTTTCTAAATGCAGCTGTGTACTTATAAATTTAGGTAAGGAATTTCATGTCAGTATATGTAATTTTCATATCTACAAAATCTTCTTGTTAATTTGGTTGCAGAGGATAACGTGAACAAGGTGATTATGTAATTCAAGCAGTCTATCAACTCTCAATAAAAATGTTCTGCTCCCTTACGTTAATGGAGCTTGCAGGTTCTTGTATTTGCTGTTACGATATAATTATTTTTGCTTTACATATGGCTTTTCTCCATTAGTTATAGTAACAGCAGTGCCCAGGGATTCTTAGTAGGTCTATTCCACAGAAGTGCTTCAGTATCTAAGAAATATCCTACTTCCTCTCACTTTCCACAGAGGAAAGCTCAGAAAATTCTAATGCCTCAGAATTTGACAGACCTATGCTGACTGCTGTGTGCTCCTCTCAGCTGCCCAGATCATGATCTGGGGGAAAGTGAGGGCTGAGGGTTCACTCTCCACAGTGAATCTAACCACTTCCAAAGATACAGGGAGGAGGATTTGATCCTGAGCCTCTTAAGTGTCAAATGCTGTTTCCAAGATGCTGTTCTGTCACAACAGTCAAGAGAGAGGTTCTCAGCACCTTGTGGATGTGTGGAAGTTAAATTTGCTGCCAAAGCATGGGCTGAGAATGGCTCTCACAAATCCCAAACCCCTGAGATTTCCACATAATTTTTTTTTCTAAGATTTTACAAACTCTGGGACTGATCTTCACCAGAATTTTTTATTTCATGTTAAATCTTGCCAATTAACTTTCAATAACTAAGTATTTTAAAGGTCTATTTTAGTCATTCTTCAGTCATTTCATCAAAACTAAAGGTGTGTGTCGGCTAATTTAAAATCACAGGAAGTAAGTTCCAAATACCACATTCCTAGGAGAAATGCGATCTAAGAATGGAAGTGAATACACTTCCAAGTAAGAAAATATGTTGGGCAAAAGAACAACAGAAATATTTCTATAGCTGAAAGCATCATCTGTGTCTCACTGACTTTTTATTGAGCAGAAAACTGAAAACAAGACTTCCCTCAGTGATAGATATATATTCCAGAGTCTTTGGAGACTTACAGAAGTATATGGAGACAAACAAAAACCCTCTCAGTACTATTTGGGGCCTTGAAAACTACAATTACCTCAGGGGCCTTCTGCTGTACCCCTCCCTCACAGGAAATAGTAGTCACAAATAGTACAGGTGTCACAGGAATCCACACTGTGATCTAATGAGATTGCACCTTGGGTGGTTATATATAAACAGCAAAACTAAAGGCACGAAGTCCAAAATACTTACAGTAAAAAGCTGAAACTGACCAGCCAATAGAGATTGAGAACGCCAAGCCCCAGGGTGTTCTCAACCACAATGAAGGCTCTAACGACCATGAGACACCATAACACTTGCTGTTTTGAGGGACACTCCCTAGGCATTTCTGAGCCTAATTATGTCAGGCATATAGTTAAACCTCTGCAGTTATAGGCCATTCCATGCCATGTTTATAATCACTGCTTTGTTAAGTTTGGCTGAAGAAGGAAGATGTAGAGGTCTGCTTCTGAAGGCTCTTGCAGAAGCCAGTTGTCATTTCATTTAAGAATTCAACTTAGCAATTCTAATCAGTCACAACTTAGGCTCTTGATAAAGCAGGTAAATGTTCAAAACACCAATTTCCAGGAAGGGAAGCTTATGCTAGGATCTTTTTTTTATTAAATTCCCTGTACAGCAAAACTTAGGTACATGCTGGTCTGAATTGGCAGAACATGATATAATCAGGCACTTTTTTCCCTCTCAACTGATTATACAGATATCAGCCTGGTTTCTTACTACTGAGAGTTACATAGCTGTCAATCATGGTGGCTCTGTGGAGGCACAGAGACTTAAAACCAGCTGAGAACATACTTGTTT
This sequence comes from Platysteira castanea, assembly GCA_013397175.1. NCBI lineage: Eukaryota > Metazoa > Chordata > Aves > Passeriformes > Platysteira > Platysteira castanea. Next base: position 86,616 of record VYXC01002949.1, read on the forward strand.
GAAAGTCAGGAGATAAGTCCCTGAAACTAGAAATACAAACTGAATTCCAATACAGAGCACATTTTAGATTTTGTAGCACTTCCAGAAGTTAATGAATGCTATTACAATGGTAAAAACTGATGTCTGTAAATTTTAACAGTATTTTGAGTCTTCTTAAGACTCCAAATTCTCTTTTACATACCAAAATGAAGAAGCACAGTCATAGATGATATCTGATTTTTAATTTGTTTAAAATGGATTAAATGCTCTTATCCTTTAGGTCACCCAGGTTGAGCAGTTCACTTTTATTTCCTCGCATTAGAAATCCCTAAGGAAATCAGTAAGATTGCTACAAACAAAAGAAAACCCTTGCTTGAAAATCTCTCCAGGTTTCCTTTCATTTCTCCATCTAAAACCTCCTTGGTGGCCTTTTAGTGCTCTTGAAGTCAATGACTCAATTCACGTTGATTTCAGTGAACCTAATGCTGCGAATTAATATTACTGAAAGATGTGTCCTATATCTATGAGTTCTTTTTCCTGCTATTATTGCTTGTTAAACTTCAATTTCTAACAAGTTGAAGAAAAATCCCTTCAGTGAAACCAGAAACAAATACAGAACTAAAAAGAGGAATTACAAGATTTCTGATTAAAGAAATGTTAAAATGTGACTAACATAAGGAGTTAGACTCCGAAGGAGTTTCAAACATGAGTTTATTATCATACTTGTTACTATCCCCATCATACAGATGACAGTAAAAGAAATAGATTTGGAGACCTGACTGACATCCATCAGGCAGCTCTTTTTAAGAGGACTTGGACTTTCTGGTATTTGTATCATGAGTATTTGCTATCCTGTGCAAAAATCAGGCCCAGCTATTATCCCTAGAACTCAGCCAGCTAATGTATCACTGAACCTGTCTAAAGTTTTCTCTTCTTTGCCATGGCCAAGCCCTTACACTCATCCACCACTATTTTCAAGCCTTGGAAGAACATTCTTGTCATATTTTCTACTCTTTTTCTTCATCTCCATACATCTCTGCACTTCCTAGAGAAGAATTCAGAGTCTAATTATCTTGACAGTTACAAAACAAAGTGAATAGGTAGATACTACAATCTGTGGCTACCTCAGTCAAACAAACTATGCTACCTGCTCTAATCAAAGCTCAGATGACTAGATGTCAGAGTGAATGCAAGATGCAAATCCACAGATTTCCATCTACTACTTTAAAAACCCACACATTTTCATCCTGGACAAAAAAAGTAGCTCCCTCTTTTTAGAACAGATTATTCTTCTATGTGTCATGGTTCAACCCCAGCCAGCAGCCAAGCACCACACAAGTGCTTGCTCATTTCCCTATCAGAGGGATGGGGGAGAAAGTCGGAAGAGTAAAAGCTGGAAAACATTGGTTGAGCTAAAGACAGGTTAATAGGTCAAACAAGAGCCATGGGCTCAAGCAAAGCAAATAAAGTAATTAATTCAGGGTTTCCCATGGGCAGGGAGATGTTCAGCTATCCCCAGGAAAGCAGGGCTCCATCACAGAGAATGGTTACCTGGGAAGACAAACACCATCACTCCAAACACCCTCCCCCCACCCTCGCCCACTTTCTCCTTCCTCCCTCCAGCTTCCTTGCCAGTGTGGCAGTACAGGAAGAGGAAGAGGTTTTGGCTCTGTGTGAGCTCTGCTCAGGCAGTTGTAAACACACCTCTGTATTACCAACTCTGTTTTCAGCACNGAGCCATGGGCTCAAGCAAAGCAAATAAAGTAATTAATTCAGTGTTTCCCATGGGCAGGGAGATGTTCAGCTATCCCCAGGAAAGCAGGGCTCCATCACAGAGAATGGTTACCTGGGAAGACAAACACCATCACTCCAAACACCCTCCCCCCACCCTCGCCCACTTTCTCCTTCATCCCTCCAGCTTCCTTGCCAGTGTGGCAGTACAGGAAGAGGAAGAGGTTTTGGCTCTGTGTGAGCTCTGCTCAGGCAGTTGTAAACACACCTCTGTATTACCAACTCTGTTTTCAGCACAAATCCAAACCACAGCCCCATACCAAACCTAGCACAATCTGCCACATAGCCTTATGAATTCTCAGGCTGACTAACACCCAGTCTGTGAAGTATGGACATGGAATATATTCTACTGGCTGTATTTCTCAGTGGGATGAGCTTGCTGAGAAGCTGCTGGCAAATCATCAGCTCAGGTGATTCTGCTGACTAGCTGGCTTCCACCTTCTTCTGTAAGCAGGCAAACTGCTTCAGTACCATATGGAAACAGACTTTGAATTGTATTGAGAACTTTCAGGATACAATAAGACAACTAATATTTGAAATTGAATTAATACAGGTTGCCTAACTTAGAAATGATAGACAATGCATAAATCAAACCTAAACACTGGTTCAGGAAAGTGACCAGTGTTGTCCTTTGAAAGATAAACCTCCAGGGATGAAGGGACACTCTTCAAACCTTATTAGCATAAAAAGAAATACTACTTTTTGTTTCTCAGCATCCTGGAGCAGAGCTGCATTTTGCTCCTAGCACTGATCTCCTAAATGACATGAAAATTATCAGCAGGGGGGGCTTATGTCTACAGAAATCAGCCACAATAATGCCTATAGAAACACATTGAACTCTATTTCTTTATTTATATTTGCTAGCGCTTTTCAAAAACTGATGGACAAATTGGTTTAGCAATCACTGTCCCTGTTCAGTGTGTCTTAATAGAGGCTGACAGTTGAAGTGATTTAGCTTTTGTTATAGCACAAAGGCACTTCCTTTTTTCCTTTTCCTTCAAGGGGATAATAGACCTTGTCATAAGCTATCATATCTGTTGATTATAAAAAAAAATACCACTACCCCTCTCCTTTTTTCTCTGACACAAACACAAACCAATATTTATAGGTCATACATATCTTGGAGGACACTTCTGAGTTTCACAGGTTCATACAGACAATAGTTAAGCTCTCTGATGCAAATCTAACACTGAGGAAAAGAAAACTGGAGGTGGTCAGGTGAGATCCTTTTCAGAGATGACCCAGCTTGTGGTTGCACAGTTTTCTCCCTGTTTATTGCCAAAAATTCAGGCAAGACAGATTGGTCCTGGATAATTTTTTTTGTTATAATTTATTACTTCAGGAATTGTGTGTTTCTAGACTAGTCACATTAAGGACTTCTCTTGTCTGAATCACTCTGTTTAATCTACACCTGTTCTACTTTTTGAGTCAGCCACCAATTAAGACTCTCATGTACGTGTAACTTTTATTTTTGGAATAGAAATTCCTCCTTAGTGAAAAGTGAGACCAGATATTTTCTAAGGTTCAGAAACAGTAAACAGTTCTCAGATAATATAGTCCATTACCTTCTCTATACTATGCCACTGGAACGTGTAAAATACTTCTCATGAGACAATTTGGGTTGGCATCTTATGACTCAGTTCAGGAAACTGAAGCTCCTGTCCTGAGACATCTTCTGGAACTCATGGAAAAGCTGTTGCTACTGCTCCAGCTGAATATTTAAAGACTGTATACTTTCTACTTGTTTTCAACAATACCTACTCAAATTCTCTGTCCAACATACTCACCTGTCCTGCTTGTTTGGTACATTTTGCAAGTTTTTCATGTCTTTATTACTAGATGAAGACAATTACCAGGGTTCCTGATCTGTACAATATCTAGGGTGTTTTAAAAATTCTGTCATTAACAGAATTTTAATGCAATCAGTAGAGAATAGTATTCTTAACATCTTATTCTCTCCTCCGGGTCTTATTAAATGGTATGAAGAGTCCAATTTTAAATTACAAATTTATCTTGTGAAGGGAAAGAAGTTATAATAATACAATTAGAGAAAGCTAACTCCTGAATTAATTTAAAAGAGTGCAACAAAACCTCAGTTTTCAAAGCCAAAAGCTGATATGTGTGTATGGATTATTACTTCGTCATAAATTCTGAGATCATAGATTGCCTTAATACCTTTACAGTACTCAGCTAAGGTTGCAGAAATTGTGTTATGTAGACTCAAAAAGACAATTGAGCTTTATTTGGAACAAGCTTTAATAGCTGTGATGGTACATTAGTAATTATGTACATTCTGAGAGTGGCGTAGGTAGAGAGAAGTTTTACACTGCACTTAGCCTGATGTTGAGGTGTGGTATCCCATCACTAGTCTTTCCTACAGGTAGCCTTTGCTACAGGTAGTCATTAGTTCTCTTTAATGACCCACATCTAATAATGTCGTGTCTATTTGTCAACTTCCGTCAGCAAAAATAAAAAATCCACACAGGAATGATCTAATGTGCTTATTTCTCACTGCAGTCTTGTGACTAGGATGAGTGGACTAACATCTTGCCTTTTGACCCTATTTTGTCTTGACAGGAAAATTTTTTTACAGAATTTTAGGGGAAGATACTTTCTGTCTTCTGAGAGCACAGCCACCATTCTTTGAAAAAACTACTTATAGTTAAAACCTACCTTTTATGCATGGGCTTTCATGACAAATGGTAGAATGAGTACACAGAAGCATCAAATTAGTATATACCATTGACAATAATGATCAGAACTCTTCTTACTACCTGGTCATGGAAAGAAAGTGATTCATGACTGGCATTTTTCTCTTCTCTCTGTTGCCCCTGCTTGTGAGAACTAAAATAAAAAGTAACTCGCTGAAATAGTGCCAATAGTTTTAAAGATTTTTCCAGATCTTCACATTCCTCAATAAAGTCCCTGAAAAGGCTGTTCCTATGGACAAGATCATAAGTTCTTTTTCAGTGTGTCTTGTGTATATTTGATCAACATGAAGCAAGCACTTGGTGAACATGCCAGTTAGAGAATTAGATACAGCTATGCTAGCAAATAGTGTGGTACAATAAGAGTGGATATTGCAACAGTGCTAAAGACTTGGATTCCTACTCCCTTACCAGCACTATTCCCTTACCAGCAGTTCCATTTCAGACTAGATGTATCTAGTCTTTTCTGGTAGCCTGAGTAGCCATTAGTAGCTGAAGCACAGTAGATATTCTGCTAGAGCACATTTTCTGGTTTACCTCAGTCTGACAGGAAGCCATTTAATGAGCTATAAATAAAAATGCAGTAAGTGGGAACACCCAGGAGATATAAACCAAAGCCTTATCCTGACTGGAACTAAAGCAATAGCTTTGAAACACCCCTAGTTCTTCAGTTAATACTGCCACAGTTTGTACTATTTAAAATTATACTAATTTCCTAGGAAAAAATAAAATTATGTCTTTCTAATAGCATGAGAACTGCTTAATTCCTAATGTTCTCCCACTTTTTGGCTTTTGGATAAATAGCATTTTATTCCAAGTAAATGTCCTTATCGGAAATCCACCATGTTGTCAGTTTTCATAAAGTAGGCACAGACAGGCCAAAGCAGTCTTACAAGACAACTTGTCCGTTCAGTGAGCAGCGTCCTTCCTTCAGATTTAATAAAAAGCAGATATTTCTTCCAAGCAAAATGCCGTTCATATGTGACAGAAGGCAAATACCTGGAAGCCATAAGTCGAATCGTAAAGTATTTCACCCAATATTATTTTTCATTTTTCCTTGAATGTCTGACCAGTTCTAGACAGCCTATTAAAATTAGCTTCATAGTAAAGATCAGCATTCGTTGAAGAATAGAGAGCCACCTCAATTTCTGCATTTGTGTCTGAATTTCTGGTTCTGCCACTAGACACTGACTTGTAAATAATGAACGTTCTTATGACACTAAGTCAAGGTTTAATAGAAGCTTTAATGAAAAAAACTGCCAGGAGTATAAGTTTTTGATTCAGCTATAAATAAGTTCTATACATACAAATAAACAATGAAAGTGATAGTAGGATTGTCTGCACACTTTCCCCAGTGGGAGAAATATTGTGCCTAAAAAACAGAGAGAAAAAAACAAAACAAGTTCTCTTGCAAAGATATTTGCATATTGTTATTAAACAGCCAACCTTTACATAATGAAGGGCATATTTACAGTGCTGCTCAAATTGAATGCTCTAAGGCTGTTTTACGATATTAAAATATTTACAAATAGGCTTTAATTCAGCTTCGTCTCTGTCAGAAATTCAATGGAAATCCTAATTACCATTTCTCTGTGCAGATGAAAGGCAATCATACGTATGTATTGACATTCAGCTAAAACCATTCACTAAAAGGTTCAATAGTTCAGCATGACTGCCAAATCATTAAATAAGGGCATAGGCTGGTTTTATAAATAATGCTGACTGTATTCAGAGTGTTATAGGACACACTCGAGTTGTACTACGTAGCTAAATGAAATTGCCTATGCCCTCTATAACTGACAGGCTTGAGATCAAATAGAATGGTAGAAATTAATTTTAGGCTTGTCATCCAGGGTATCTTTCACAAGCCTTAGCTTGAGTAAATATGAATATATTCATAATTTAAATGCAGTATTCCCTGATGCTATTGGTTAATCTGCACTCTTCAAACATTGTTCAAGTTCAGGTCTTTCTCTTTAATTCATTGAAACATTCTCTGCACTTACCTTAGAAAATGAATAATCATATTGTGAGACTGATGGGCAATGGGACACACTGACAAATTTAATTTCCTCATATGCCCAGTCTTTTGTGTCTGCTGGGCAGGTTTTATTTTGCCATGTTTGCTGTCAAAAAAACCTTTTCACACTTACTACTAGGCCTGTATTTTATAGAAAGAGAAAGAGGAAAAGGCACAATGGAGAATTATCTTAAACCATCTTTTGGGATCCATATAGCCAGAGAAGAAAAAAGAAATGCTGCCATCCCTTGTGTTCTTATAATTGGTTCATCACCTCAGCCCAGTAATCTCTTGGATACTCAGGGCGTCCCCAAAATTCACTTGCCAAGTTTCTTGTAAGGCTAACATGCTATAAGCTGTTAGAAGTCCTTGAGGTGACCTGTACAACAACGTTTTTCTTTGTTTTGTTGTGCTTTTTATACAGACTGAATTAATTCAAAGAGATCAAAATTACAGGATTTTGATCATTATTCAAACCAATGAGTAGATAATTTGCTTTAAACTTTTTAAATTCTACTGTTACATTCCAGTTTTTCTTGTTATATGTGTATATATATATAATTTCCTATTTTCTATAGGGCATTTCTTGTATATGGCATTTGTTTTTACTGGTGCAGGAGGACATGATAAGCATACTGGCATTGATGTAGATCAATTAGAAAGCTGAATCTATAGCCACTAAAGTCCTTAATTATCACATCTATTTTTTAGAAAATTTTTCTACATTTTTATTTATTATGTAATGATTGTCTTAGAAATTATGGCAAGCTGCATTTGAAAGTAAATTGAAATGCACCAAAATCTTGGGTTTATTTTTCATTTTCTTCTAAATCTAAGCAAAGTTACTTTAGGCCTGACTTTATGCAAGTCTTTCCAAACCACCAAGGTCTCTAAATAGAAGAAGAAAAAACACTTACTATTAATGTATCAAAGAGACTGTTTCTTGTTTCTTATAACCAGATCCTTTACCTTTCTAAAACTAGTTCATCTTCTTCTTTTTATACCCAGATTTTATTCATGGACTACAAGAGGAAACAAAATTTTTACCTTTTTATCAAGTCTTTCCAAATTTCTCCCCTTAAATAGAATGTGTAATTGAAATAAATTTTTTGAATAACGGCTTATTCTCTGTACCATTGGAGGAGGTTACAGCCAGTTTGATTGACTTCTCAAGTCAATGAAGTGAATGTTTGGAATTTGACAGTTTACTTCTACCAGCTTGTTAGTTTGATGTGCATTAACACTATGATAGCAAGCATACTACATTTTCTATTAGTATTTGATATATAGATGCTTTTAGTACAGCAATAAATTAAGTCATTATATAGGTTTTCATAACTTCATGATAAAATAGAAAATATTTTTACTTTTTCTTTTAAATCTAAGAGTTTTTTAAAAGTTACATTCCATCTGTCTTGAAGCAGTACTGGGGTTTTTGGCAATAAAATCCACAGAACTCTGGAAACAGTTCACAAAAAGAATGGTACGGATTTGGTGTCAGAGTCATCAATAAGGTTCAATAGAGACAAAGACTTGCTTTTACTTTCCTCGTCAAGACAATACAAATATAGGAAAGCAAATATTTCTTTCATGTTTCTTCCATTCTCCCATATCATCAATCAGTAATACACAAGATGGAAATAACACACATAGGATTTGGAATCTAGCCTGGTTATGAAGACCTGGCAGAAAAAATACTCTGCCTCTTAAAGTGAGCCAATTTGTTCTGACCTCCTTGACAGAGAGCAGATTTGATACCCCACAATCTCAACTGTGGGTGTTACCTTCCAACCGTACCCACCCATAAGTTTACACTGCCATCAGTTTTGAAATATGGTGTTGTGAGAACAATTTACAGTATTTGACAGGGTGCCACAAGAAATCGTAGCCTCTTTTCAGATTTGCAGTTCAGAGGAAATGAGTTCTTAGCACTGTTACCACACTGTAAAAGCCTTGCTTTGAAGGACAAAAGCATGTCATGACAGTGCATGAGTAATGTGGAAATAATTTGTGAGCTCTTACACTAGAGAAAAGAGCTGGGGATTTCAAAGCCAGGAGCAGCATCTGAGGGCACTTCAGAGACACACCTGAAAATTCAGATGGTTAGAGATACTCTGGAGTCTGGATTAAAACACTCCTCTTTTTGCTAAAATTTTTTCCCCCCTTTCTAAGAATATTAACCTTTCAGAGGCATAAAGAAGAAGAATATTAAAATTTACTGATCAAGAAATTATTTTAACATTTTCAGAGGGGAGAGTTATTTACTGACCCAAACTATTTTGAAGTCTTAAAAGATAAGCTTGAAATCTTGGTGAAATGGCTCATGCCTGTACTAACTGGGTGTTTCTTGCCTGTTTGGAACCCAGAGTTACAGAGCTACAGAGCTTGAAAATAAGAGTTCAGAGTTACAGAGCTTGAAAATAAGCAGTATAAAAAAGAAGGTTTGTATACATATTTAACAATATAGAGATCAGCTTTGTGACAAGGACAGGACAAGGACTCAGACAGACCTTTGGTTTTTGAGGGATAGGAGAGCATTTTCATAGCAGTGCAGCAGCAGTGAAAAAAATCTCAGTGGCAGCAGTCTGACTCGTGGAAGAAGAAATTAGGGTATCCAGAAAAAAGGGACAGTATTTGTCTAAACAGAGGAGAGTCACAACATAAACCAAAGGTAATCGCATTTTGAAGTTATATCCCAACAAGTACTTCTTTGTCAGATCATAGTTGAAGGGAACAGAAGGTAGCTTTACTTCATACACACCAAACTGAGTCATTATGAAAACCTGAGAGGGTTTTCTGGTTCTTCTACTGATTCAGTCTGAGATGGTGGAAAAATTATTTATTAACGTACAGACTGCCTATAGAAAGGGGCAATAGTATTAACTGCTACATGTGGCTCTCCTGATTAACTCACACCTTACAAAGCACTTTGAGATAACACTCAGTTGAAAAGTGTTCCAGAAAGAAAAAATGTGTAAAATACATAAGACTTCAGTGTGTTTGTCCTAGATTTTCAATAATTAAAACTGGCAGTATATTTACTATATGAGCATTGATAGAACTGCTCCTGTGTATAATTGAAAAGGAAGGAGAAGCAACTTTGCCTGACAAATGCCGTAATAAGTCGCTTTCATTCCACACTGTGTCTGATTTGTAATGTCTATCGTTACGATGTAAGTAACTAATTGGTATCTGTGCAGAGATGCCTCTATTGGCACATTAGACCTCTAGAAGAAAATATCCTATTTGCAAAAACCAATAAAAATACCAATGGAAAGACTTGTTTTTAATACCATACTGAATGTAGCCTGAACAAATGAAGAGTCTTGATGTGATTTAGTATTATGCCAACAGTGAACACAACTGTAAATTATTTTTGCAACCTGCTCTCAGAGTCCCAAATTGCCTTTTTACTGTCTGCATTCATAATGATGGTTGATACATCCCAGGGAAAAGAGAATACTGATGTCTTTTATCTTGATTTAGCTACTGGGCTGGGTTCTTTATGTATTCAAGAGCAACAAGAACAAAAAAAATATATATTCTGCTTTTGCAATGTCAAAATGCAAATACATTCTAGAAAAGTAGAAATCACTGATCATGAGTAGAAAGTTTTTTATAGTGGCAATTTAACCTGACTGTTATTTACACTATAAAACTGTCCCTATGTCTGAAGCTGTGTTTACTAGAAAGATCAGACAAGATTTCTTGCCATTCAGTTGGCTTTAAGGAAAGCAAACTGACAAAGTCACAAACTATGCTGTGCATAAAACAGAAATGCTAAAGTTTTTTAAATACTTGTGAATTTGTAATGTTAAGATATTTCTTTTCATTTCTCAATGTAGAAGTTTGAAGAAATAAATAACATTATTCACAAGGAGACTAGAACAACTGTAGTCTGTCGATTTGCTGACCTAAAAATTTGTTCATTTACATAATGATGAACTCTGCAATATACTGTGCCAGTTGTACCTTGCAGATGTATATCATGGTGTTCTAAATGTCTGGCGTGGGAAGAATGTGATGAACACTTAAATTTTGCACATCATAATACATAAGTTTGTAAAATTTGAACTGGAATTTAGCAGTAACAGCTGAGAGACTTATGCACTCTAAACAATTTTTCTTTAATTAATCACAACTACTTAAAGGCATATTTTCAGCTGGCTAAGTGACTTTTTGTGATGGCAGGTGCCTCTGACTGCAGAAAAAAGCAGTCTGAGCTGCTTGCATGAAGCATGGAACCATTCTGGAGACAAACCCCTGCTAAATATACTGATGTGCTCAACACAACACACTCCTAAGCAAAGATACTAACTCTGGTGTACTCTTAGTAGATCAATACAGTACTACACTGAAGCTAATTCTCCTTTCTTTGTAAAAATAGTGTGGTTCCAGCACTGAAACGACATAGGCCTACAGCAATTCAGGGCTCTCCGTAGAATGTTTGGATGGTGATGTGTGGTTCTATGATATTTCTTCATGGCAGGTGAATGTTCCAGAAGAAGTGAATGCACTGCACCCTTCGTAGACAAGTCCAAAATGTATGGCATTGCATAGCTTTATCTGCATATAGCTTCATCAATCTGACTTTGAGATTTTGAGATGAGTTCTTACTGGCAAGGCCTAACTTCTAGACATGGAAAAGCATAGCTGTCAAACCAGTAGGATGCAATCCTAAATGATGCTTTTATGTCATGATTCAGTAATAATACTGACATGATTATCCACATTAGGAATCTACTTCCAGGTTATACATAGTAGAAGCCTTTAAAGTTGTCTCTGCAGCTGTTCTGAACCTCTGGGTAAAGCTGAACCAGTTTCAGGTTGCCCTCAGACTGTGACAGTGTCACCTTCAGAGAACCTCTGGGAAGAACCATGTCAGTGATCCTAAGCAAAGTCTTCCCTGGCTAGTAATCAGAGCCCTCAGTTACAAGCCTTTCCACATTTACTTAAGATAAAGTCCAATCCCATAGCAGAAAGAACAGCAAAGTGCATAACAGTGAGCTACCCCAGGGCAGCAGTGGATTGAAACAATGCTGAGATGTGATCTAGAAATAGATCTTTCAGATTCTATGAGGCCTTTTCTCCACTGTCAAAACAAGGTCATTCTCATTCATACATTTTCCAATGCCTTCTCCTAAAATTTGTTGAGTAATGGAGCTTTTCACCAGAAAGAAACTTTTCTTTCAACAGCTGCACTTATAGAATGGGCCTCAGCCCTCTTACATCTTATTGTTATTCTGACAATGTTCAGTATGTCTGCTTAGGGTATGTCACTCTCCTTTGTGATTTCAAAGGTATTTTACCATTCACTGATGCCCTTGACAATAAAATTCCTCCCCTCAGAAGCTGTGAGTAAAGTACAGTTTAGTATAAAGGACTGAAAATATCATATGTATTACATATCTCCTGAAAATGACATTAAAAAATAAATTAAGTTTGAAAAATCTAACACTCTGAAGTTAGGAAATGCCAGAATTAATGTTTCCAGTGCAACATTTATTCAGATCTCCTCTGCATATGCCTTTCTGATAGTCTTTAATTACAAGATCAAATGTTTCCCATGAGTACCCTGCCTCGTTTAGTGCACCAGTTGGGTAGTACTTACTGAATGGTAGCCATTCAATAGTGCCTTTCTTCTTCAGCATTTATTGCACAGTTTCCTATGCTTTATTTACTAAATGCCATCTAATACTTTCACTGAATATAGAATTAAAGACCAATCCACTCTCTTCATAATGCTGTGTCATATTCTTAGCAGACATTAATATTTGTATCAGCTGTGTGAAGAGAGTTACAGTTCTGTTTTACACATGGAAAACAAAGGTACAGGAGTGCTATTCTGAATTAGCCTTGGGTGTTTAACTCAAGAAACAAAGTGGTATTCCGGGAGATTTAATGTTTGATATCCGTTTAACTGTCACTGACACCTGATACAGTTGCTAGTAAGCCGCACTTCAGCACACGAGAGAGCTCAGTTGGTTAGAGCATGGTGCGAGGAACACCAAGGTTGAGGGTTTGATCCCTGTATAGACTATTCATTTAAGAGTTGGACTTGATGATCCGGATGGATCCTTCCTGCTCAGCGTATTCTGTGATCTCTTTGCAAAGAGTCCAAGTATTGACTTAGGTATCCTTAAACTGAGGGTGCACTTGGAAGAGAGGAAAGCTTTGTTCCTTAATGCATAAAGGGTCCAGCTGACTGTTAATAATCAAGTCTCCTTCCCAGAGGTAATCATCACAATGAAATGTCAGACAGCCCATGTCAATAAATTATGCCGAGGGGGAGGGAGGAATGAAGGAAGGAAGGGAGGAACAATGGAAGGGCAAAAGAAAGCTCTGCTTGAAGCCCTTCCAGCCTATAATGGAACAAAAAGGAGTGTTATCATAGGGATTTCAATTTAGGATAAAGAATGGGTAACTTTATAAAAGTACCTAAAGTTCTTTACACATAGTGTGCATACAATGAAAAAAATCATAATATTTTTGTTCTGCTACAAGAGAAGGATTTTGTGTCAGCAAAACTGTGAAACTGCAGGCATGGGTGCATGAGGAACTATTGATTTTCTTTTGAAGTAGTTGGGAAAATAACATCCTAGAGGCTTCAAAGAGGGAGGAGATGTGTGGCAGTGCATCACCCCCACCCCTGGGCCACACTATGACCTCAGATGAGGAGCTAAAAATCTGAGACCTCATGAAGGAAATCAGAGTGATAATTGTAGTACTGAACTGAGGATAATTTTTTCCACATCATTGAAGAGTGTGATTGAAGACAGGGATGAAAATGTTCTTGTTTTACATACAATCGAAGTTTAAAGATAAAGCTTGCCTGAGCTCATGCCTGACTGGTCTGCCTACCTGCATGTCTTTCCTTTTGGACCACAAATGTGCAGTGAATGGTGTGACCTCAGGAAGCTATTTAGAATTATTGTCTAATCTTAATGGCAGATTCAAATAAAAACATGGGATTCAGCACCACAAAAATTTATTCATCTGTCTTGTGTTGTACGACCCAATGTTTAGAGATTATAAAATGAAATTTGACTTCCTAGCAATCTCAGCTTCCCTCTGTCTGTGTTTTTGATACTACTCTAAAATTCTGGTGCTCAATTTTTTATTTGTTGAGTCTCCCTTTCTTTGGCTACAAGCCAGATTGTAGGTCTCAGTGAGATCAAAGTAAAACTTCAAAGCAGCTGACCCCTGATTTTTTTTCAGAAATTGGTGAATGATACTGTATGATATTGTTCACTGTGCAGCCTTTTTGCCATAGGTCTGACTGGATTTGTAATTTGCTGTGATCATATATAAATCAGTGTGATAGCACTTAATATATGACAATACACTACTATAGGCATCTTCTACCCTTTCCATTCCTAGATATATTACACTTGAGGTTTTGGTCTTAAAAAACCAAAGACAAAATTAACATTTAATATGAACATCTGTGCCATTTTATAAATGGAGTGTTGTGAAAGGTGAGGACCAGAATATTTTAACTCTCCATTGTAAAATATTCAATTCAATACTGAGTCCATTGCTCCTGAAGAGAATGTTCCCTTAGCTGCTCTGCATGTTTTCCTCTAAAACACTGGTGACACCTACAGAGACCAAAATACATCTTGCTCTGGAATCAGCTCCTACAGTCAGGTGCCAAACTGAGTGTGATCTGCCATGGCCCTAGTGTAGGGGCTGCCACTTTCTATATCCTTGGACAGCATTTATCTCTTTGTCAGTGATGAACTATGAACAAACCATGATAGCCACTGTCAAGGGGAGGGGAAAACAGTAGAGAGATGTTAATTAAAAGGTGTAGAAAAAGGTGATTAAACACTAACCTTAGGTTCTTTTAATCTCACATAGCAAGGAGTCAGTCATTTGTGTGAACTTAAACAGGCATACAAGGTTAAGAACTCAACAGAACCACATCTGTTCACATCTCAAAAATTAATCTAGAAGTGAAATTTCCTCATTTGTTCCAGTTTAAAGGACCATTTTTGCCTCTCAGGAGCAGCAAAAAAAAGGTAGCATTTTCTACAGTTTTTACTTTTAAGGACTTAATTTTACTTTGTTTCTGATAAAGTTCCCATATCTGCATTTCTGATATACTTTTAAATTACTTTCCCATGCTTGCCACGTTTCCTCCTTTTAGACTATTATAAAGTGTATCTACTTTTAGCTGGTTTAAGTCTCAGTGACTTAAAAACGTGACTTGCTAAAACTGAAGTGAAAAAATCAGATATGAATGAAGGGGAAGAAGTGCCATCTAGTAGTTAGTTTCAGTATGTATTTGATGCTTAGGTTTCCTCAGAATTTCACCAGGTCTTTTATCACTGAGTCACTTCTGGGTAAATTACAAAAGCTGTATCTTGCATTTACATGAGCAAAATGGTAACATTCAATATAAAAGTGCATACTTGCCTAATGATTTGATGTTCTTTACATTTCAAAACTGAGTGTTTCCACAGAGGTACTTTAAAGAAACCAAGCATATTTTGCAGGAGAAAATAGCAAATGCTTACTAAAAAACAAACCCCTTGAAAGAATTTCAGATGCACCCCAAAGCTTGAAGCAATGCTAGTTCCTATCTACTTTGCAAATGAAGGACAATGTGCGTATCTTTCCAATGGAGGCATGAAGTGATTAATGTTTGTGAAATGCACAGAGAGCATATTTTCCTGTCCTCTTATCTACAAAGCTGATTTTTATCCAAGACTGAAAAAAAGTACATCATTGCACTTCAGTGTACATTGAGTGTACTCCCAAGGCACGAGTACATCATTTCAGCAGCATTCCATTTTCATTCAAAAAATGGAATGAGATTGAATTATGCAGTCAGATCCCAGAGTTCTTGGTAACTTTTCTCTTAGAAATGCTTTCTCTTATTCAAAGTCTTGTCTTTTCATGATTAAATAATACAGTCATTTGTAGCCATAGGATGCCTGTCTTCAGGGACACAGCAGAATAGCTACAATAGTTTCACCAGCTAGCAAACCTAAATACATCTGTGCCAGGGAAAAAAATTGCTGCACACTTGAGCTGTTACAGATAGAACAAATGTTCCCTAATTTTCTGTTGGAAGATTTGCAGTTTTTCCACTTGAGATGATGATGCTGAAATGAGGATTTTCACTTTTTGAATATGACATAATTTATGAGGAAGATATGCAGTAAATATTTCAGCTGGAGTAGGTGTAAAATTAGCCCAAGCTCAAAAGGTTTAAAAAGTAGCTTCTGTCTTTTTTGAAATTGTTTAAACTGTGTGGGCTTGGATATGTCAATGAAGAATGAATGACCACCTTGAAAAAGGGCTTTGGGAAGGGCTTTGTGTGGGAAGAACATGCTGTTTCCTCTGATCAGAAAGAATCTGATCTATGTTGTTTACAGTGTGACCACCAAAGGGCAGATTTTGTCAGGAACATGCAGGATTAACAGTCTAGGATCAGCTCTTAGCAACCAAATGTGTACAACCTCTGAAATGTCATTATAGGGTTGGTGGGATTTTTCATAGCAGAAAGTTTTACCAGAAAGAACGGTGACAAGGAATTCACAGTCCCTGAAGCTGTTTACCTAAATTCAGTCTAATGACCTCCAAGACTGTACCCGCTGTACTGAGGACAAGGCTAAAATTACCTCCGTTTCTAGGGAAAAATCATATCTTTTACAGACAGCAGGTAAAAAGGTAAGTTGTTATGGGGTTTTTTGTTTTCCCCGTAGAGATACCCATTGACATTGTGTTATCTCCATCAGATGATCTCCAGCAGCCAGGCAGGGGTGACCTTAGCAGAGGAGTAGGCAACATATCAGAAGTGACTCATTGATTTTATGAAGCATTTCCCTTCCCAGCTGTGACCCATCAGCGTAGGAGCTTTTAAAAAAAGAGATTAGAATTAATTTTTCAAGACACAGTCAGATGACAGAAAGGTCCCTGCCTCTCTTGGTTAAAATGTGATGTATTCTACAGCCCATTTAGAATATCACATGACATGTAGGAAGTGGTTAGTGATTTTCTTATTTTATATGAAACAAAAATGGTTATAAGCTAGGTGAAGTGAAATGCAGAGTAGTTAGATACCATGATAATGGCTGTGAAAAACAGAGAAAGGGAGTAGAAGCTTACCAGAAGATTAGGTAGAATCAGGCTCTAAGGAAAATTTTTAATAAAACTACTGGATCATCTTCAACAGAAGTCTGAAGAAACTCTTAGTAGTTATGGCTTTCGTATAGGATACTACATCTAGCAACCAACCTGTATGATCATATAGCTTTACCGGACCTATAAGCACTCCAGATGAATCACAAACCACGGCTGGGTTTTTTTCTGGACTATTTTAAATACTGAAAAACTAAAAGCCTGAAAACTGTGTTATCTTCATTAGTGCTAAGGAAGGAGATCTTCCTTTGATCTTCCTTACCAACTAGTATATTATTAGTATATATATTGGAGTAAACTGGATATTACTAGGTCTCTAAATGTATAATCTGTTAGCTAGTGGCATGTATTTTATGGAAGCCTGTAAATCAACAGCTATTGAGGCAGACTGTAAGAGTAAACAGTAAGTATATTCTGTGCATGAATATATACTCTTCAGAACAAAGGACTATCCCAACAGGTCAGAAACCAGAACTGAGAGGATATAGTACATCCTAGGTGATTGTAAAGTCTGTGAAAGATGCTCTGTGAGTATTTTCCCCCTTAACCAAGTGATTGTCCCACTCCTACCCACAGTTTCGCATATATCAAGTATTCCAACATCTCTCCCTTAAGTTTGGAGAATGCAATTCTTCTTTCATCTAGCAAAGTGATGGCAGCAACAACCTATTGAAAGCTGAGTATTTTTCGCTTCTAAGACTTCTGTGAAAACCTGCCTTTAAAATGCTAAACCAACCTGAAAGTTTGCATATCTGCCCCAAAATTTATCATCTCTTAAATCTCAAAAAAGTCTCTCTGCGGGTAAGCTCTATTTCTGCCTGACAGGATGTGCCAAATAACTCTTCTGATTCTTCCAATAAAGAATTTCAATTACATTCCTACATAACAGTTTCATAAGCAAAGGTACAGTAACTTCTACGTACTGGCTGCATCTTTGCTAGCATTCAGAATATCATTATATCCTGGTGTTCTTAAATGAAGAGTTCCTATCTGTCACTGTTTCTTCTTGTGCTGTCATAGACAAGTCACACAGTGGCTTTAGAAAGCTGTGACAGATTTGAAAGTACTGGTGGGATTTTGCTGTAACACCATTTTTGAAAGGACTCTGTTCCAAGTCAGTGCTTTCTTCCTCCAGTGTTGCCTAGCATCAATGCAGGAATCCTTCTGCCTCCCTGCTAGGTAGCAAACAGATTTTTATAATTCTTTTTATTATTCTCTGGCATCTGAAACAAACAGTAGATGTGTTTTTTCCATTCCATGAATTAGAGCACAGTTAACTGGTTTATAAACTTCCAGTATACTTTTAAAAGCTATTTGGATATAACCTTGAGGGCAATGGGCCAACACTCCAAGCTTCACTTGTTGTGTGTTTTGTTAGGGAGGGGAGTCCTTTTTTAGTTATGCTAAATATAAAGATACCAAAGTTACTACACAGTTAAATCTTCATAATATATGGTATTAATAAATGTGCCAGTAGGGCAGTCTGTTAAGTAACTTTTCTCGTCTTTTCTAATTATACTGGATTTATTCTGTAGAGGAAAATCTCTGAAGAAAGCAGTGAAACAATCTAATGCAGAGAATCCAGATTTATTGTTGTCTCTGATTTTGTGGCACAGAGAGAGGGACAAAAAATTGTAAAGGGAGAGAATTTGCATCAGAATGACTGAAGTGAGTTCTGTCATTGGTAATGCAGGTGATCCTTTCTGGATTCTTCCAATGTCCCCTGTTTCTAAAGAATCTTTATTTCATTGTAGTTTCCAAATGAACTCCCCATTTAAAACAGTCATTTTTAAATGTCAGTAAATATGCATTGACATTTGAGGAGCATAAGAGTGTTTTGGTTCTGCAGGTTTCACACTTTCACTAACATCCCTTAAAGACCCTCATCATGTCCCTGAACCTGAACCTGAACCAGGTGTCTCTCAGCTCACTGAGAAAGGGCTGGTAAAAGGTCTTTGCAGGGAGCTCCTGCAAAATGCAAAGTGGTTCCCACAAGTGGAGGAGAGATGATGTGCATGTTGAAATTCCTGTGTATACTGAGCCCTTAATCGAGGATCTTGGTATTGAAAGGTGAATTTCTATCGCTTTGAACTGCTGGAAAATGTATTGTTAATGTTTGTCTTTCCCAGGCATTCATGTGCAATGCAGAGACAAATTTCTTTGTATACTATCAGCTCTGTACATCCATGTCTTCCCAGATCTGATCTGCTCAGATTACATTACAGCTACAGATTACATTCAGTAGGCAACATTATTAGTTGGCCACTTTAGCACACTATCTATCACCAGATCTCAAAGAAGGTCTCTCCTGCTTCAACCAGAACAAAATTTATTTTACAGTGGCTGTTTCCTGTAGTTAAATCTTTACAGATTTCCAGGTATCAGGGAATTCCGCTAATGCCAGGACCAGTCAGACAGGCATTAATGCAGCAAAGAACTCATGGCTTCAAATTGTTATATTTCAGTAATCCTTAGAACCCAAAGGCAAACTCTTATTCGTATTCTAAGAGAAGAAAGTGGCTTTTGTCTTGCCACCGCCTCTTTTTCGCTCCATTTCTCCTTTATCCCTCCATTTCATATTTCCAGCTTTGCATGGAACACTGAGGCCTGTTGTGCCACAGATGAAGATGTCTCCATAATCCATAACTCACAGTTCTGTAACGAAGAACGGTGCAGTCTTTTCTCTGCAAGCAGTGTGACAGTGTTGAAGTTCTCTATAAACGTCTGTGTGCCTGTGCACACCTAGGGACTTAAACACTGAGCACATCACCCATGAAACTTGAAACACTCAACAAACTAGTTCAAGTGAAGAGAAAGGGCAGAAAAAAGGAAAAGAAAAAGAATATCTAAATACATTAGAAGCTCAAGAGATACAGATTTAACAGGACGATCTGATTTTTTGCTACATTAGTATCAATAGGTTTTATTTGACATATATTTGTATTAGAATGGTCTGTTATTTTTCAGAATCAGATTTCAGTATCATGTGGAAATTAAAACCAAATATACTTGCTTTGACTTTAGCCAAAATTCTTTCGGAGCAATGAGAGAGAATCTTTCAAGCAAGGCTGTTGTTGCTACCTTCATGTAACAAGGAAATACCAGTGTATTTGTGTCTCTGCTGCCTCCTTCAGAACAAAGAATAATGCCATTTAAAGATTCATATCTGTCATCCTCCACTGACTCACAAAGCTCCAAAGTGTTTCGTTTTCTTAACAGGAAAAAAAATGAGATCATCTGTCAGTTTTGACCTCCAGAAACTAGCTTTTACTCAAAAAGATTACTTCTCCTGTTAAAACTAAATTAGTGTTGCTCTAGACAATAGCTAACAATGCATAGTAGTAAACTTTGATGATCCCATTCTTGAGTCTCTTCTTCTGATATTACCTGCTTACTGAAGTACAGGCTGAGAACACTTTGAAATGTCTCATGGGGACAGATTGGGGAGACTACATGTAGACAGCTAGGGAGACCGCATTAACTACAAAATTAGAGTTGTGCATGAATGGCATAATCCTTTCTATTAAAGTGATTTTCTCGTTGAGGTTTTAATATATTTTATACATTTCAAAAGGAAATTACAATATTCGAACCGAATTTTTCAGTTAATTAGAAACAAAGTGCATACTCCTAGCCATTTACAACTCTAGGTCTCAGAATCTTCCCAGTGTACATGAACTATCCTGGAGTTACATATTAGGAAAAAAGGGAGGATTAAGTATCCCAGGCTTTAATCTTCTGAGATTTTCCTCCTCATATTTATTACCAACTTAATGGATAAGCTCTCTAGGATACCAGCTCTGTCTTTCTACTTGTAAACACAGCTAGAAGCATGCAGCTCGCTGTTCACTCTATCCAGTAAGTGCTATTATGATACAAACAGTGATAAGAAGAAAAAAAATGCAGAAACATCATATACTTGAAAAGGACTATCCTTGGCAATCTTATGGAGAGGCTTTATAGTTTTAATCTGATATTAACTCTGTTCCTGTTCCTAGTCTTCTCATTTATGATTACCAGCACTTGCAGACAGTATGAGGAAGCTTAGTAATGAATTTAATAATCTTAACAAGAAGACACCTTAGGAGACAGGTTTAACCTGGTTCAATAGAAACTGAGATTTTAGTTTGGTTTGTTTTTTTCATTTAAAATTTTATCAAAGTAGAACAAGACTTCACCACTGAAGTTAGCCAGTCTCATAGCTTCTTTATTAGAAGCACAGATCCCTAAGAGCTGATCATTTCTCTCATCTCCAGATTAGCCACAAAGTAAAGGCATTGCTGTTCTTTTTAAAAAAAATCATTCTTCGCTCTTCTCGTTACTCCCCTGTGCTGCAGTTGCTTCTACTTTTCTAACTTCTGATACTTTAAAATGTTCCAGCCATTTTTCAGATAACTTCACCATCGCTCCTTCTTTTCCATCACTCTTCAACATCTTAGAAATTTAGAAATCCATCTTTTCCATTTGTAAGGCTTTAGCAAGTTGTCTGTGATCGCAACTGAAGAATTTTCTTTTGATTGAGCAATAAAAACCTGCTTTACTGAATCAAGTCACAGATCCCCTTATAGATTATTATTTTATAAAGAACGTGATCCTGATATTCTCTTTCTTATAGCAACAGAAATCTGAAGTACTTAGACTGGCCATTACTTTTCCTTGGGGAAAGCACTGTAGGCTTTGAGAGAGGATAGAAATAGATACTCTAACTTAACACGAGCATGCAGCAACTTGGAAAAAAACAGAGACCACTGCTTCTTCCAGCAGGATCCATCGTTATTACACACACTCCAGTATTTATATGTTTCTTCTATGGGAAAGTTTCAAGAAAGTTTTGGGAACGTGCAGAAGGAAAGACAAAACAACCACACCGTCAAACACCTGTCAGGGCAGGCTTTTCTGCCCCTTATCAGCCACTCCCTCAAACAATCCACCTCCCAGCGTTCCGAGAGGTAAGAGAAAAACATTCATACCTGGTGTTTAGGGCTGCAGTCATTTCCTTGGTATGCATCTTCCCAAGGGAACAAAAGGCCCTTGTGAAAGTTAAGATAAACAAGTAACAAGTTGCTGTTCTAGGCAGGGCTATTGTTAAGGCCAGAATGGCTGCCGCAGGCCTCTGCAGAGCAGGTCTTCTTACAGTTTTTAAAGTTTTCCCTTTCATTGTTTCCATGCAAGCTTAGCCATGTCACTTATTACTGAGGCTCTGTGGCACCAAAAAGCATTGAAAATATCCTTTGGTGTATTCCTTGCTTTCATCCATTTACTATTAGTCTTTTAGACTCTGAAGTACACTCTTGAAAAAGAAAAACATGTCCTCCTCTCACACGTTTAGGTCATTTGGAGTCTTGGTTTTGCACTTGTTAAACTGTGCTATCAATCAGCAGTATGCTCTTTTCAAAAGTGAGTTTAATGCCAGCTTGAGTGGTAGGCTGACAGTGGTAGCCCTGAAGACTGATGTCCACTGTTTATGTTCAGAGAATTCTGAGCAGTGGCACTACTGCACACATTTCTCTCTGTAGACCTTCTTCACCTCTGATGCGAAGAGAACACCTCCAGGCAGAGAGATACTCTGGTCTCTATGGCCATTCACTGGCTGGCATTGAAGGCGTCCGTCAGCAGGATTGTGTGAATGAAGCTTTTTTATGAAGGAATTCAATATTCAGAGCTGCCAGGCTGGCTCTTTTTGGCTCCTGATAAATACCCTTCTGAATTCAAAAGCCCAAAACTGCCGATAATATGACCTTGTCTTTATCATGTGGTGAACAGCAATGTACCCAAGAGTAACTTCTTCAGCCTTGTACCAGAACACCAAACTTTTGTTCTACTGCTTTCTTGTTGAATTGCAAACACATTCAGGTCGTATAGAATAAGTACCTTTTTCATCTTTGGAAGTTATGTAATTCATTTATCTCTGGAGATCACAGCATGCACTTCAAATATCTTTTTGACTTAGCTAAAGTAACAAAGAACACATAAAATATACCAGTGTTTATTGCTGACTTCAGACATCACTTACTACTGAAAGTGCCTATGTCATAGGTCAGGTTATGAAAACCTTCTTTTTAATGATTTTGGCAATTCCTAGTATAAACTATTGCCTTTATTATATTTATTATTGCCTTGTAAATTAATACTGGAATTGCAGTGGATGAAAAGGTGCCTTGTCAGCTGACATCTTGATTAGCAAAGAGCAATCTGTTACTCCTTATACAGCCTACCAAAGTATTTCCGACACTGTCTTCTCTGGCAGTAAAGGGAACACAACCTAGCATATCTCCACTCACTTTGCATAAATTCCAAGCTTTACAGCCCATGTAAAGAAATACAGAGTGACAGCAAATGCATGGATAAGTCATAGGATAGGAATTCTGAAGATCTGGATTCTTAGCTTGGCTCTTCTCAAGATTTCCTGTGTCATATTGGATAAATCAATTTTAGTTCTGTATAGTTCATTGCTACAGCCAAGTTAAATTTGTCAAGTACATTAAGGTATGTAGGCTAAATCCAAGAGTGCCTATAACGGTAAGATGGAAGGTTCTTTGCATTTGTAAGGTATTGATTTTCTTTTATCCATTTATGTTGAGAGAGCATTTCATATATATCTTTTACTATAACATGAAATAAAAGCTTTCAAATATCTGGGGCAGGGCAAGGTGGTGTTTCATGATGGTCTACTAAAAATTGCGTGTATTGTATTTCTTAGCTGTTAATAACATAATTTATGAGATTTGCACAGATTTGAAATTCCATTTCACAGATAATACTTTGAAATGTGATTTGGGTTTGATTCAGGACAAAAATCCAAGTTGTTTAAATTCTCTGGTAAGTGGGCTAGAGATATGACCCCCATGGTCTTCACGACACAGATTCCCTGGGGTGTGCAACCTGTGCAAGTGCTCTGTGGGTTTGGCTGTCCCAGAAGTTGGGAGCCTAGACTGATAAGCAGCCAAGGGTTGGATGTCAGGCTGTTTGTACTCTCAACTCTGATCAGCCCAGCAGATGGGATGCTGAGGTGTTCAGGTCCCAGGGCAGACTGAAGATCTGACAGTATCCTGATTGCATCACAACTCTGTAAAAACCAAATCGCTTCTTTCAAATGTTTCCATTTCAGAAAACTACCAGATTTTTACAGTTACTTCAAGTTTCTGTGAGTCTAGTACATATTAGTCATGTCCTTGCTTGCTCTCTTGTGCACGGATATATAGAAGTTACAGTGATAAATAAGAGGGAATTGATGGAAGGATACTGTGGAAAGGAGTTTTACAAATACTAATTTATTTGTTGGAGCAACTTCATATTAGTCATAAGGGTGTTACTCAGCAGGGACATAAAACTGGACAGAAGATAGTTGTGATAGTGGTTAGTTGAGTAGAAAAAGTGATTTTTCTCTGCTCAAGCTGGCATTAGAAAGGCTTCTGACAATTTGGGTCTATCATCGTTTGTGGACGGTTTTGTCTGGAAATGACGATTCAGGTCTGTCATAATTTTGGAACAGTTTTTGTCTGGAAACTTTTGCTTCTCTTGCTGATCAAACTGTTCCGCCCACCCTGGTTGCCTGGCAGAAGAGCTGTGGGGCTGTGGGCATCCAGCTCATCTGCTGCAGGAGTTGCAGGATGGCTACAAACATTACCTCACCAGTCTAGCAAAATAACGCAGACACTGAAGAATGGAAATTACAAGAAAGTAGAAAAATGGGGACTGAGATTCCTGTGAATGAACTTTACGCTAGATATATTGTGGGACTGTTTTGTTTTGTTTTGATTTTTTTTAAGGCCTTAATGAGGCCTTACCAAAAGGTAAAGATTTGCATATCAGTCACAAATTTATGAGTGCTGGTTTCTTCCTGGACTCCTGGGGCTGTTAAAATAGCCAGTAATAGAGAGAATGGATTCATCTTGAAAAAAATAATTCTAGTTTTTAGATATTGGTGACACCCATTTGATTTCACAGAAATAAAATATAGTGCTAATTCAATTTTGTAATGATTGGACTTTGGCTGGGTGACATTACTGGAGGCTGCACCAAAGTGTGGTTTACATAACTGGAGTTTCTAAGGCCTAACACTGTGTAAGATAGAGGTAGAGGGGCATTCCAGGAATTCCTTGTAATGTTTTTATTGATGTGTTTTGCCAGGCTGAAATAATCCAATAAGAAGTCTGAAGTCTTCTGACTTCTAGCCTTGGTTTACTAACAGTGTGACTTTTTATACTGAAGAGCTAGTTTAAAACATTTGTGCCTAACTTCTCCATGTAAAAAGAAATTATAACAAAACAGTCACCATACCAGAATGTTATGTGACTGAAATCAGGACACCTAAAACTGAAATTTCTAGAAACAGGAATTGTCATTGAAAAGCAAAATATTTTCAGAGGGAAAATAAAATATATCGATTCTTTTAGCTGTTAAATAAAATAAAAAAGCTCAGATATGCTAGAACAGCAGGTAGTAGGACTATAAGAAAATAATTGGAAGAAGCATATTTTGCTCTTGCAAGGTGAACCCTTTGTTTTATATCATCACAACAAGATCAGGACATGACAGAGGTTGCTGCTTCTAAGCTCAATAGCATGTGCAGGGCTAGACAGGCCAGTGGGTGAGCTGGCACGGGAGTAGCTGAGAGACAGGATTGGGTGAGCTTCACAAGGGAAATAAACTGCTGAGGATTTAGAGTTTGTTTTAGATGTGTACACTCCAAGTCACACTAAATCTCTGTGCACATTATTCAGCAAATAACTTCTTGGTTTTTTATTATATTAAGAACAAGACTAGCTCATGTTTAAATTAGGAGATTACTTTCCCTACAATGTTTTTCAAGGTTTATGGATTTGTCATCAAGATTTCATGGCTGCTGTGATGAATTGCCATTAAGACATTATCCTCAAAGAACAAAGAAGAGCTTTCATACCTGAGTAATTCTGGAAATAAAAGGAGCATTAGACTAAAATGAAATGACTGCTAGAGGGATATTTCTCACTGTGTCCAGACATATTCTTTTGCTAAACATTTTAAAGCTTTCCTTCCCCTTTGACATAGAAATGAAGATATTACTCTGCACATAATGCACGTGACATTGCAGCCTTTAGTCACAGAGATCTGTGTATTCCTATACATGTCCCAGGCCTGAGGCAATGTTATATTTTTAAAAAAAGCACAAGTCTGTAAGGATGGATCTCTCTCTTCCAATCTAGCTTCAGCTTGAACATTTATTCCTTTTTGTGGTTTTGGGCTGCTCACCACCATTTGTTATGGTGTACTTTCCTCAGCAGTAAACTGGGAATTTTATGACTGATGGCTATCTAGACCACTATTAGTTAAAGTTTGAAAAGACAGTGCTGTTCACACCAGCACTACGCATTATTCACACCAATATTGCAGCTTCATAGTAAAAAAGGCAGCTAGATCATGAAGGAACAGCAGTTTTTTATGGAAATCAGTAAGTATGGTGTGAAATACTATCTTAGTCCTGCAAAGGATGAATAAGCTGGTGTTTAACAGTCAGGACTGTCCAGTACTGACCCAAAACACAGAAGTAACAGCATCATTCTGTGCAAGATCAGCTGGCTTTATAGCTCCCAGTTATTATTTTCAACATTTCTTCTTTCATGCCTTTTAATGGAGGAGACAAAAAGACATTCTGAGAGATACAGAATTATAGAACAGGACAAAATGGGATTATATTGGCATTGAAATAGAAGCTATTTCATTTTCTATATTTACTGGATCACTCAAGCTGTTTTTAGCAGTAAATGGACAACATTGTCACGTTAGCTCTGTAGATGAAGTTATGCAGCAATTCTAGCTGAGCCATACTGAGATAGTCTTTTGTTTTCTAAAAATAGTCAGTTTGATAAACTGAATCATATTTGTGACCACCACAAAATCTCATGTAGAAAAACTTCTCATAGTTACAAAGAAATTGGGAATTGGTTGTTTTGTGTAACATCTATATTGACATGAAACAATCACTAGCCATTGTTTTTAATCTGATGTATGTTATTCTCGCAACCATGGACCAAAGTTAAGAAAGAAAAGCTTGGGTGGCAATCATGTGCCTTGATTACTTAATAGAATATAAGGAAGTCGGTGAACAACTCATAAGTTCATTCCCACTGTTATTTACAAACAGTATATGTATGTGGAAAAAAATCACAGTCGACATAATCAGGCATGGTGTAGAACATAAAGCAGTTTGTTATTGGGATGCTGCTTTTAGGCATTTGCATGCAAGTGTGTATCTGGGATACTCAGAACTGCTGAGAAAGGGAGTGGACTGATAATATTATTATTACCATATAATTCCTGTAGTAGTAATAAGAGGTATAAATCTGGGTCAGGTTCCTCTGTGCTTGTTGCTATTCACACTCAGGTTTGCAGTTCCATAAGAGGTATATTTGCTTGTCAGATACAGAATTAGATACATTTAGTGATTTAATGTGTTCATATTGCTTATTAATTCAGAGCTTCACACTTACTATTTTCTAGTTGAAAAGCTTGTTGTTGATGGCTCAAATGTGGTCACTGGTTTTTTTATTTAGAAGGATGCTAAATAAAACTGTAAAAAGAGAACACAAAGAATGAAACTAATTCTATGGTTTTCCAGGGATCCAAAGTGAAAAATAACAAGAAAAATGTTAGTCAAACAAGAAGACAAAATCAGTTGTGTTCACAATGTTTTATTACAACGTCCAACAGCTTGACACATTTAATTTAATACTCTTTAAATGGCGAAAAGGAAAGATATGCATAACAATATTATGCATGGAAATTGTCTTTGCATTACTTTCAAATAATCAATACTGAGAGGAGAAGGGAGAAATGAGGGAAGACAGTCCAGACTGTTTACATCATTTGTTTTGTTAATGTAGTGCTTCTAAAACAGAAAGAGAAAAGAATATAAAGAAAACAGACAATTTCTCTGGCTTTCAAGTACAAAAATCCTGAGACTCTGTGTGCTCTGTCACAGCAGCTGTTACACAGATAGGACAACCAAATCAAAGTCTATGTCAAGGTGGAGAGATTACCTTACTACCAGTGTTGGGAGATAACCATCACCAGGGTGACAGAAACAAAGAGAGAAAGAGAGCAACTGCAAGGACAATAAACTATGTGCATGTAGAGAAATTTCATCTTTCTATGCATAGGAAATGAGTTTGCTCTTTATCTCCCAGCACATTTCCCTCTCTCATCCAGAGGAGCAATCCTGCATTCCCAGGTGTCTGCAGCATGTCTTACAGAAAGCATTATGATATCGAAGTATGGGAACAGCCCAGGGCACGGATAGAGTCTCAGAGGCACACAGACATCAGGCCACTCTGAATGCTCACTGAATGCTACAGCAAGTCTCCCCAGCTTCTCACTATTACACTTGGAAGCAGTAGGGCTGAAAAGATCAGTACCATTATCTGTTCTGTTCCAGGAGACCAGTGGTTTCCATTCGGTCTCTATTGCATTTTTTTGTGGCAGAAATTTAATAGCAATTACAGATTTTTCAAATTCATTTCTTTGGTAGGTAAATGGAGAATGAGACAGAAGGGGAAATCAACATGGAAAACAGGTGACAGCAGCAGCCTATTATCTGGGTATTGTAAAGCCAGTAATACTACTCCAATCAACAGTGTTTCCCACCACTGCTAGTCCTTGGCAATGGCTGGTGGAAAGCTAGACAGAGTGTACCTCCCGGCATTTTCTCAGTAGGTCTTAAAACTAGGTCTTCAGAACACCACCCCTTAGTCTATGCTTTTGCCACCTAGCACTACAGCAGAATTTTAAGGTAGGAATTTTAAACTAAAACCAAAGTGTTATAGTAGGACATCTAAGAGGAACAGATCAAATCTAGCCTTCTTTTTGGTAGCAAAATTCCTATTGAAAACTGACAATTTCACCTAGGTAAAGGTCATATAGGTCAGGGAAGAGAATAATAAAGATGCATAGACATATTGACATGGACATATAGGTGAAAAGCTAGTATGCACATTTACTTTCCAAGAAGAATGACAGATTACATAGGGAAAAAAATTTCTGTGATGTAGATTTACATGTCTGTCCTGCTAATAAATGGGGCAATGAAACAGCTGACTGCTCCCCTACTGCAGGTGTGGGAGTTATTTACTTTCTAATCCTTTCCCTTTTAGCTCTGGCTGGACACGAATGAAAATTCCAGGCATATAGGTATTAGAAGAGATGGAAAAGGCACAGGAACCAATTTACAGGGTTTCACTTGACTAGCTTTCTTCATTTGACTCCTATTAGCTCTGATAATGTGTCCTCACCATTAATCAGTTAGGGAGAGAAGAGGTGCCTGTTTTTTCACCTGCATAGGAGGATGTATGTACACCGCAGCAATCTCACTGGAAAAAGTTCAGTGCCTAAAGTGTCTCCTTCAGGACTTACAAGGCACAAAGGTAGTGACTCTGAGCACTGGGACAGCTGTCAGCAGGCATAGAAGGTTTGGGAGGAATGTCTGAAATAATTATTTGAGTTAATGGTACCATCAGCATAAACTCTATAAAGCATATTGATGCCTGCCATAATCCCATTAGAAGCAGTGGGACCAAAGGACTGTAGAGGCAGTTGCTATTGTTAGATGTGAACTTCTTCCAAGGGGTGAAATTCCCAGCACAGAACCACAGTGATAGCAGTCTAATAGCTGCTGTGGTTGCAACAAGAGCTTCTTCTGGAGGACTCATGTTCTGCCTCTTCCTGGCAGCTTCTGAGAAGAGGAAACAGGCTCTGGGCTGAACAGCCCTAGAGCCTTCACTTCCTGCATCTTGCACTATAAAAACCAAACTGTTTCCTCTGATGGCCCTATGCAGATATCAGAGCTTCATCAGTATGGAGCTTGTAAAATGTTTCTGGTGTTATGCCAGTCACTAGTCAAGCCTGACAGCTCCTCATTGCTGGATCATTACACAGAAGTGTAAAAAAAATACAAAAGCTGTTGGTTGATTTCTATGAGGTTTGAGGCAAATGCATCAACACTAATGTACTTTTAAAGTGTAGACAGTAAATTGCAGTAGTTGGTTTCCATAGCAATGGTGTCCACAGTAATGCTAGTGAAATCTGAGATTTTGTCACACAAAAATATATATGTCCATAATGAGTGAGAACAATGATCCAGCCAGATCAGCATCTCCAACAGTGTCCTAGACAGATGCCTAGGGCAGAATATAAGAGCAGGTGAGTGCAAGGTAACGTATACCAGCTATAGGGGATCAATACCCATGGGTCTGCAGCTCAGAAACGCTCTGAATTAGGGGTAGTTTCTTTATTTTCAGTGGTCTTTGATGGATTTTTCTTCCATGAGTTTATTCTATTGCTTTCTAAGTCTATTTAATTTTCTTCACCAGCTGTTTCTCTCTCTGCCACATCCCTGCACTTCAGGAATCATTACCAGTATATGCATATGAGGAAAGAGATAGGTAAGCCAAAACTCAAGTCTGTTCCAAGACTTCTAGGACCACACTTCGCTTTTGCTAGCAGTTAAAACCTGATATAATAGACTTGCCAGAAATTCATCTCTCTGGTTACTATTTAAACTATGATCAATCAAACCTGAACTAGAGCAGCCCAAATACTCCCCAAAAGCTAAGCTAACTCATGGGAATATTGTGTATTTGGATTATTTCCAGCAGCTCTAAGCCCCTTGAGGAGAGACAAACAAAGTTTCATGTTAAAATTAACACTGGCCTATGAACAGAACTTTTACCTTGGCCATATCTATCTGATCTTAACAGGACATTTACACCTTCTCTGCTTCATTCCTGCTACCCTGTATACCTGAACCAATTTGAAAGGAGGTTATAGAACAGAATCTGGCCCCTGCATCTAATTCAATGTTTGCTTTTCATCACTCACTAGACCTGTTTAATTAAGACCCCACATTTGTTCCTGCCTATTTAGAGAAAGATTTGTTCTTTTCAGTCACCGCATTTTAACCAGGGGAAGTACTTAAGAGCCATATGGAGCCTATAAGATGGGATAGAAAGATCTTAAATTTAAATACTTCATAATATGTTAATCAGGAAAAAAAAAAAAGAAAATACAAGGAAAAAAAAACCCAAAACACATTGAACCACAAACAAACAAAAAGAAAAGAAACAAAACCAGTCTAATTTGCTCTTCTTCCCAATGCAAGAAATATTTCACGTTAAGGGAAAATGTTCTAGCAGATTGTGAGCCTGGCCCTCACTCTGCTGGAGGAAGCAGCTGAACATGTGTAGCTTCACTAGATTCTCACTGAAAAGCACACTCTGAAACTGCAGCATTTTTCCCCATCAAACCTGATTTGGGAATGTGTTCATAGCGAGTCACTGCACGTGTTCTTTCGGTGCTTTGTTCATGGTTGTTTCAAAGCAAAAGCGGAATGTCTGTGAATATCTCTGCTAATGGTGACCATTCAGCAAAGGGTCCACAACTCAAACTGCTATGCAAGGATTCACTGCCCAGTGTTTGCAGTAAGTTTTACAATCTAAATTACCTGCAATGTTACCTGTTTCTGAATGAGTGGCTGCAAAGTCTTTAATGAGTGACTGAATAATAAATAACAAATATAAAGTTATGAAAACACATCAGGTATTCTTATTTCCCTGCGCTCATCCTCTCTCTGCCAGTTTGGTCTGCATACAAGGAAGCTTATGCTAAAATATGCCTGAAAACAGTCCTGTGCTGATGCATAATATATGAAGAATTTCAGTCTCAGAGAACATTCCAGTAAAATATTTGTATGACTGCAATATGTTAAACCCAAAGCTATTTTACTACTCCAGTAGTTTGATTTGAGAGATCATAGGAATAGATGGGTGGATAGAACTTTTGGAGCATCTGGATAGCTCATGTTAAGAAGCAAGCTCACATAGTTTTGCTAAATTGTTATCCTTTGCTTCAGATAACTCTTGAGATGTGTGTCATGGGTGCAGTGGGAGCTTCAGGCAATGCTTCCTTTAGATGCTATGTGCCTTTCCCGGTTATTGGGAGCTTACTGAGGCAACAGGGCAGACTTTGTAAGATTAGCCACAGTACCACCACTTTAACGTGCTCCATGTGAGGTAATTGTGATTATTCATGAGAAAGAAAGGATTATTCAAAGTTACTGCGCAAGCCTGGGTCTTCAAGTATCTGCATTTTCACAGTGACTACCTGCAATTTACAGAGCTTCCTGATAGACAAAGCTTCTACTTTCAGTAGCACGGGGTGAATAAATATATTTCAACTGTTGTGTGCTCAGATGGTGTAGCAGCAAGGCTATGTAAACACCTACTATAAAGGAAGACAAAGCCTTCTCCATTTTCTGCCTCACCACATTCATTCCTTCCATGTTACTGCAAAGACCGCTATGATGATTTAGGTTGCATTGCCTGTAAGAGATAATGTTTGGGGGGCTCTTCTTTATTTACAGCCCTGATTTTTATAACTCTCCTTTCAAAGATTTTCAGATTTATTTCAGGTTTTGGAGAGATTGACTTACAGCTACAGACAAAGGACATCAGATTAATTTCTCCCAGAAACATCTGTAGACACCCCAAAACCACTAAGCATTCTGTAAGGAAATCAGCCGTTGTTTTTGTTCCATTCAGAGGCAAACAACTGAATCAAATTAAAAAACAAAATAAAACAAAAACCAAAATCCCCCACCAAAACCAAACACAGAAACATACATGACACATTGTCAAGTTTAAGTTCGAAAGTCCTGTGATTAAGAGAAGTAGAAATTGTTCAACACTTTGGTCTCAGTCTCCTTGTGAGTAAAACCACTCTGCCTTTATCATGCCCTGAAGGGCACGGTAAGGTCTAGTGCAAAAGGCTTTGAATTTTTTTTTTCTTCTTTTTTCCTATCGGATATGAAATTGCTGCTTAGACTGATTTAGCCAACTGGAAATGTTGTATGGCTTTACATGCTTATTTTCTGTAATCTTTCTCAGCCCTCAAGTTCCCATAAAACTGTTTAGTGCAGGGAGCTGCTAAAACTGAGCTGTGCAAAAGGTACTGAATGTCTTACCTTTGGATAGCTGGTTTTGCTCTGACACTCACCACCAACATTAAGGGTTAGGTGATGTCTACATTATTGGTTCATGCTGAGAATTGGTTGCACAATCCTCATATCATCCTTAGATCCCTTAGACCCCTAGGAGATGAGAAACTGAGGATTTTAGGTAAGCTCAGTAACACTTTGGAAGGTTTAGGCGTGTGGGGAGTATTTGGCTAGCAGTGGAAGTTACAGGTCTGGGGTGAGGTGTATTGTCAAAGTGAATATAGCAGCAGCCTCTGTGAGTCCTGAGAACGAGAACAGCAGTGAGCTGGGACACAGCCAATTCCACAACACATAATAAATAATGGCTACAGATCAGAACTTAATTTCAGAAAACTGCAGATAGTTCTTCACACTGCAGCTATTGCAGTCTTTTTTTAAAGAATTGACAGGAACTCAGGAAATGTATTCTCAAATCCCACTTACATTTGGGCAAGCCACTTACAGTCTGGTATTCAAGATCTGAGATTTGATGCCTGCAGATCCAAATAGGTCTCCCGTTGTGCATCCTGTCTATTTAAATTGTAAACTTCTCAGGGTTAGAATTATGTCTTGTCATATGTTTTTATACTACCTGGCAAAAGTTTTCTAATTTTGATTGAAATCTCCAGGCATTATTGTAATGAAAATAACTATAATTATCTCCAATAGGACAAAATCTGAGTGTCAAATTGAAATTGAAATACTAGAATGGACGTAGCAGCAGACAGGTGCCTACAGTGCAGTAGAAGCCCTTTGTATCACAGACATTTTAAAACCATTAAATTCTCCATCATCATTTTCCTGAATTACCCAAAGAAATAATTCTACAGCTAACAGTCAACGCATCCTTGTATCAGGTTTTACATAATTTCTAAATAGAGCTAGACAAAATCCATGTAAATCTGGAAGAACTTTCTTGGAGCAGATTTCTACACCCCTAATTTATACACCGCACCCCCAAAAAGAAGCTGAATCTCTAGAGCTAGGAAGAAAATTTCAGTGAGAAACAGTGAGCTGTAATGTGGAACCAAACCAAGGCAGTGAATCCTGGAACCAAAAATGTTCCCTTCCATTTATTGTCTTTTTACCACTCAGGCCTCAAAGTTACTAGCAATACTTGTGTTTATTGATAAAATGTTACTGAAAATGTTAAAAAGTTTAATTTTCTGTAATTAGTCCAAGTTGTGCTGGAAGATACCACACAGCAATGCAGCTGTACATTGATTACATGACAATGAGATCCTTAGTGCCTTCTGGAGGTAAAAGAATAATAGGAAAAAAGAGAGGGGGAAGGGGAACAGGAGTTCTCTCCTTGTGTCATTGGGTGGACATAGGAAATAAATTCATGTTTAGGTACAGAAATAACAAAAAAAAAATTTAGATGATCAATCAAAGTAAAATAAGAGAACAGTTTTAGCAGACCTGCTCTTTCACACAGGGTTAGTTCTGCTTCTAGAAAGAATGATGCCAAGCAGGTCACCAGAATTGATCTGATGCTCACAGAAAGTTCTTGAGCCATATCAACAAATTTTCCAGGAATTTTTCCCAATTTGTATTTCAACTACCTGTTCGTGTTACGTCTCTTTAGTCTGTTTCCACCATCTTTGATCACTTTTGTAGATTCCTGTCCTCATCTTCCCCTCCTTCCTCTCATGTCCTTTTGAAGAGAAAATAAGGCTTATTAAAGGTTTTCTTTCAATAAAGCATAATGAGTATTTGCTTAGTTAGACACAACCCCTTACCAAAATTACATTTGTTTCCTTTCATAATTTTTTGTTTCCATTCCTATTCGTCAAGGTTTTGTTTATGTTTTATGTAAAACCAGTCACTCTACCACAATTTTTAGTGTGGACTGCTTTCTCAAGAGGTGTAAGTTACTCTGTTAGTCAGAGTATAACACCCAGGTATTGTTATCGTGTATTAGAAATTACTTAAATTGTTACAATTCAAAATAGAAATACTTTTTTAACCAGAGTATATAGCAGTTCTCACTGTGGGATCTCTGGAGGTTTTCAGGATTGTTGGAGCACTTTACAAGATATTTAAGCATTAAGACCCCTATCTAAAAGGCATGAGAGATGGTAAAAACTTAGGAGAAATGCTTTGGGATTGGAGCTTTGAAGAGCTTGCTGGTTTGAGTATACTAATGACTGGGAAAAAAATCACTAAATTTGCTTTGTGCAAATCTATTACCAGCTGGTAAACAGCAGGGGTCTACCAGAACGAGGAAAAACATATTTTACTAGCATGGAGAGCTGTGAGGATGCAATGTTCAAAATGAGCATGTAATAGTGCACATGTATTTTCTGAGTGACTTAGATACAAGACATTAATTGTATTGTAGTTCTGCCTGAGTAATGTGGACAATAGTCTGCATTATTACTTTTAATAAAAACTGGTTTTAATTGTATTAAACACAATTATATTGTAGTTCTGCCTGAGCAATGCAGACAATGGAATTCATTATTACATTTAACCGAAAATGTATTTAATTTTCTAGCAAGCAATCTCATTGAAATTGAAATAGTCTTCTAAAATATTTTCAAAAAACAAATTACCTTTGGCTGCAATATTTTTGCAAAATAGAGCTGTCCATATTCAATTAAGTTAATTTCCTTTTAGGCCAAACTGCAGGAAAAAGTGATTTTCTTCTAATATTATGTGGAACTGTTTCACATTCAATCTAAATATTACCTGTGTTTTATGCTGTAGTTATGAGCTTTCTCCATAATAAGAAAAAGCAGGAGCATCCATATACATGTGGAAATATATTTACAAAAATGCTCAATCAACCAGTTCGGTGAGGAAACAACAGAGCTCTACAGTTGGGCTCCTTCCCAAGGTAAAAAGGCAACAGAAAAGAATAAAGTGCATACCAGGTGTCAGATGTGTCATATGAGTCTGAATGTGGCCGGAACATCCACTCTAGATCCAAAAATATGGAGGGCCCAGAAACCTGAGGGTCTCCCAGATTTTGCAGATTAGACAGTAGCTGCTAAGAGCCGTATATATATTTAAATACATCATGAAACAAAAAGGTCAACAGGCTGATTTAAAGACAGGTTATTTACGGGCAATAACTGTCCATGTGCACAGAGGCAAGTATGCTGTTGTCTAGGCCTGGTCACAGTATCCACATGAAGTAGGATGCTAATTTGTGACTAGAAGAGAGCACATCTTAACCCATGTTCTTGCAGCTGCTGCTGGGTTACAGAGTCACCCCCTCTGTTCTGAGCTCTGCTGAACCCTTTCTTTTTTTTTTTTAAACTCTCTTTCAACCTATTCCATTTCTCCCACTGTTTCAGATTTTTAGAAAGAGAAAGGAAAGGTAGAGGGAATGAATTTTCAATTAAAGGTAACAAAAAAAGATGAAATCCAAAAATAAAAATTCCAATAAAAATGCAGTAAAAAAACGGATTTCAATTCTTTTGGTAGCTCTCACATAGGTACTTTGTGAGCAAATTCAGACCATGTTCATTAGGCTTGGATAAAAAAACTGGAGAAGGAACAGTTTATAGAAAAGGTTTATCATTATTTTATTTATAGTTCGGTAGAATCAAGGACTTTCTGATGTGGATCAGGACCTCATCATGCTGGACATTGTAAGCACAGAACAAAAAGCTGATCTGCACCTCATGAAATTTATTACCACTGTCAAATTTTGGCAATAGCAAAATGAATCTAGCTTGGAAAAGCAGCTTTTGCTAACTTATGTGCTACATCCTTATTTTCTTGGGACCTAATGATAACTATCCATTGTGAATTATTACAGCTATTTTTCTTTTTTCCTATTGTCAAAGTAAGTCTATTGGGTTGGCATGGTTTTTATGGGCAGCAAAGGTTAGTAGTGAGATTTGTTGGGGGCCAAAAAGTAGGACATTTCTACTTAAAATTCACATCTTGCTTCTGCTTGCACTGCAATTCTCAGGACTTCATGTGCCATCAGATTTACTGTTGGGATTCTGACTCAAAACTTGATCTTAATAAAAAACTATTATAATTACACATAAAAAAAATTCCGAACAGCTCATCTTGCTTCTTCCTGCCAGGCAACCCATGAAGCAGTAAATTACTTTGGATGGTGCTGCATGTTCATAGCCAAGCATTTATATTTGTCTTAAAACTTTAAAAAATGGTCGTGTGTAGCCATCCTTGGCCTCAGGACCTAGGGAAATATCTTTTTGTCATGAGGTAAGTCAGGCTGAGATTTTTTGTTTCTTTGAAATCAGGCAAAACTTTGCAAGTGATTCTGGAAGGAATGGAGAAAGAAAGCAGGGTCAGTAGCAGTCCTCCTCCACAAGTCAGCTGCATAAACCCAGTGTTGAAGGGAGAGAGAATTTTTCTAGTAGGTATGAAATGACATAATGAAAAATGACATGTGAAATTTAGATAGCCACTGCATTTTTAGTAATGGTACCATTAAAGAATACACTACAGTGAGTAACACTGGTGCACTTAGAAAGTCTTGGGATGCCAGATGGCATTTCTGTCATTTTATGGTAAATGAGTGCCATCTACTCAACAGCAGCAGGGAAGCAAAGTCTGAGGTAAGAAAAATTCTGAAACAACCTTCAGTCCCACTCTTCTCACACACCCCCACCACCATGGTGGCACTTTACAATGGAGAGCCAGGGATGTACAATTCAGCAATTACCTTTCATGATGGATGGAGTCTGGGGGCTCCACTCTCCATGTAATCGTGGAGCCTGGGCTGCAACAGTGAAGTCTGAGCTCCATTAGTGTGACCCTGAGGACCTGGATCTTCTTTCGTGCCCAGGAGGGTTTGAAATGGTGAGTTTTACTCTGTTTCTGATCCCTCATCTCAGTAGAGATGAGATGCCCAGCAGAGACAAAATGCATATCCAGTCTATCCTTCCCCAGCCCTCACTTCATACTGTATGTGGGTCTGTATCTCCAACTCCTTCATTCTTCCCACCTGCCTCATTGTGAATGTCTCAAAAAGGAGATAAACACTGGAATTCAGTCAAAGAGCCTTTGAGGGAAAGATGCAGAGCAGAATACAACTGCCAGCACTCCCAGGTAAAGGGAATTTGAGAAACAAATATCAGAAGCTTGCCTGCAGTACCTGAACAGGTTACAGCAGCATGGAAAGAGTCCTGAAGTCAATGTCAGATAGGAGAAATCCCAGACCTCACTCCCACACACTTGCAGTTATGGTGAGGCACCGAAACTGATGATAGGCACAGCTCCTGCCTCCAGCATCACCGCTTCCTACTCTGGAGAAAAACCAGCCCTTTTTTGAATGAAAGTTTTGCAGCAATGCAGAGATTCTGAAGCAAATCTAACCTCCACAAAACTGAGAAACACATTTGGGGAATGATGTGACTCCAGGGTAGTTTCAGAGGTGCACAGCTCTCATCACATCCAAGAGTACAGAAGAAGAGAGAGCGGAACACGTGACAGACACCTTCGGAGAAAAAAAGGATTTCAAGCAAGGCACAGGATTCCTGAGCACCCCGTGATATTTCTTTTTCTCTCTTGCTTTGGCAGCACTGTTAGCAATGACAGACCATTCCAGAATTTATCTCTACAAACTTCAATCAGTGCACAGTAAAGGTTTTGAAACAGTTTCTTACAACAGAAACAGTCTGTCCTGTTTTCCTTGGCTGTAATTTTTCTCCCTCTCTACACTTTCTGCTAGTGTAGCGTTTTAGTGCCGTAGTTCTATTAGCATAGTCTACAAAGCATTTCAGTACCATTCAGGTTGAGAAGTGCTATATTAATGTAAAATATTCTTCGATGAGCAAGTTAAACAGAAAACACTATATTGATTCAATGCCTCACAAGGTCTTACAAGAATTAATTCAGATAGGCTTGGATGTAAGCCTTTGTTGCATGGACTGAAAAGTGGTTGAAGTCTTGGAAACAAATTGCAAAGATTAATGACACTGCAACTTGCTAGAAGGCTTCTCAAACACATTTTCTGGGTGCCTTGAAACATTAAGTAGTTATGCTAACAACACTCTGGAAGTCGGGACTTACTGTCACCCAGTTTTGCAGGTGGGAAACAGAGGAACCTGGGGAGTCTTTGCAGTGCATCAGCCAGGATTTTCGTAGAAGTTCAAATCCAATCTAATACTCTAGTTCCAAGACCACCCTTTCTGGTAAATTTTCCCCACATATTTTTAGAGATACCGATACTAAATTGTTTTTATCTATGTTTGGTTTGAATTAATGTACTTCTCAAGATTTAATTTCAGTTAAAACAAAATTAGTGGTAGTGTCTCTCCATAACACTCCATAACTCTTCCATCACTTTGTTCTTTTGAGTCATACAATATTTAATATTATTATATTAAATGCATCTTATAAAGTTTGTTTTCCTATTGACATGTAGAGGAACATGAGAATAGCAGCAGTGGACAGTATCCTCTCTCTAACACTGATCAGAAAATGATGCTTATGGAAAGAACATGAAAAGAAGGCCTATACCAGCCCATTGTATATAGACCAAAGATTAACTCAGTGTTTAAATACATACTTTAGGTTAATAGCTCATGGTGTGCCTACATTTTATCAGTTTTTCCAGTCACTTTTTAAACCTTGTAGTGATTTTAGTTTCTTCATTCCATGACTGCAAGTTCGACAGTTTAATTACACATTGAGTAAACAGTTGTTTTCTTTCATTTCAAGTTTGTTAGGCTATTTCAGTTAATAATCACAGTTACTTGGGTTATGTCAGTGCATAATCATTCCCTATTTACCTTCTTCAAGTTATTTGTGATCTTATATGTTTGACAAACTCTCTCAGTCTCTCTTTTTATGAGACTATGTTCTTTTAAGACCAACAGACTTTTGGAAAAGAGCATGATCAAAAGTGTTTTGGAAATCAAAATGCACTATGTCAAAAGGATGAGACATGCCCAAAGATCTCAAGAACAGATTACTGTTTTTTTAAATAAAAGCTTAACTGACTCTGCCTGAGAATGTCACATTTATCCACATCTATTGTTTTTATTCTTTATCACAGCTTCAGTCCATATGTTTGATAAGAAAATAGGATATTTTTTGTTTGTAGATTTCACAGCCTGCTTTTTCTCCACCCGCACAGACCCCAGGGGTCCTTTAAAAATGGGCGTTCTGCTTGGCACCTGCTCTTTCTCTGGAATAAACACTAATTTACTCAAGAGTTCACTCAGAGCAGTTAGTAGTTCAGCAGCAACTTAGAGAACTCTTGGGTTAATACCATCTGTTTCTTATGGTGTTTGTTATTATACATTTTATTGATCTGCTCTAAAACCCCTTCTGCTGACACTTGACTTTGAGGCAGTTTTTCAGACTCATTTCCTGTAAGTCGAGGCAGAAACATCTCTAAGCTCCCAAGTGGACAACACTAATAAGCAGTTCTTTCAACCTTTCTGCTATGGCCACAGCATCCTCCAGTGCTTCTTCCATGGTTCAGCCATCTGTCAGCTCTACAGATTTGGGAAGGATGCTTGGTTTCCATGTGTTTTAGAGAGACTATATTACCAGCCTCCATGTCTTAAGCAGATTGCTTCTCAGAATCAGTGTTGATATAGGTTATTATGTTTTTAAATTTTGCATATCAGAATTCTTACACATTTTCTGTTTTGCACCTTTGGATACAAATTCTGCTTTTTGAAGGGTGCAATTTTACTTATAATGGCCTCTTTCCCTCTGTTTTTTAACCATACTTTTTTTTTTTTTTTTTGGTCATTTAGGTTACTTTTATAGGAATAAACATTTATGTTGAGGACACAATATGGTGCCTTTAAAAGTTCTTGAAGATATTTTACCCTTTTAATTATTCCCCTTCATCCTTTAAAACAGTTTCCTGGTTACCACAGTTTCCATTTTTAAGTTACA
Organism: Platysteira castanea; assembly: GCA_013397175.1. Taxonomy (NCBI): domain Eukaryota; kingdom Metazoa; phylum Chordata; class Aves; order Passeriformes; genus Platysteira; species Platysteira castanea. The sequence goes on from VYXC01002949.1 coordinate 127,117, forward strand.
TTTTACTGTAGTGATTTTTTTCACTTCTATAAGATTGCTGAATCTGAATCTGTGGTTACTGTTCTTCCTTTTGAAGATAGCTGCTTCAAGGGACACTCACCAGTGGTTTCTAAGAAGGTGAGTTTTGCATAGAGTTTTACCTTGACACTTAGCTAACATCCATGGGAAATGAGAAGTCTCATTGAAGATGTGTTTTCAGCCCTTGCAGGTTCTCTTTTCACTCACAGTATTGTGTATCCAACATTCCCCTCCTGATCATGAAGTCAAGACAACTCATAATATTGTCCCCATTTAAGCATGAAATTTTAATGTAAAGAATTTCTGTGGTGCAAATTTAGAGATTTTATTTTTTACTGTTAATTTATATTAACCACGTACAGCAATAATGCAAACTTTCTGTCCCAGTGCTTTCCTCAACATAAAGCAATGGTCTCTGATTTGCTCTTTGATTTTCTAGAGTTCCACTATTTATTACTCTTCCAGGAAGTACCTGAAATTTATGTCATGCCAACTGTCTCACTCATAGCTGTAGGTTTTCCCCATAACTCCGCTGTTGCTTCTGTCAGTGTTGCTGTTATCCATATGAACATTCACCAACAGCTCCAGAAAATCATTCTCTAGGTAATTGTCCAGATGGCTCATGAAATTTCCAACTTCCTCACGTGGCAGAAAAGTCATCATGCATAATGTACTTATGTGCAGAGGTTTTTTATAAATACATAGTTTTAAAAATAAATAAATTATGAAATATAAATGGGTTTTTTGCTAGATCCTCTTGTCACAGAGAGCATTTATAAGTTGTTTCCTAAGAAGCACAGAACAGAGAGTATTGACTCAAGAACCTTAGCATGAGCATTTACAAAGGTACTTAACTGCCTTCATATAAGTGTTCCTTCGAAGCTATCATTTGCCATATGTTTATAGTAGTTAACAATTGGTAAGCTGTGAATATGTGATCACTTTATACCAATCTGGTGTCCCAGTGGTTTCTTTGAATTAGATTAGATTTGTCCAGTCTCTTGCCTTTGACCTGATAGCCACATTGCAGGTCCTTGGGACAGAGTAGGAAGGCTTTCTTTTTATCCAGTAATTCCTGAGTTGCTATTAAAGTCCAGTCATAATCCAGTTATCAATTCTACATAGGCTGCACCTTCATTCTGCCTGCCTGTGCCAGATGGATGGCCCCTCTTTACACCACAACCAGCACATTCCTGGTCAGAGACTTGAGTCTGCTGGGAGTTCCTGCAGTAAATAGAGAATTCCAGTAGTAGGCAGAGAATGTTGTGATTTTACAGACACGCCCTTTGCAAGAGTGAACTTACTATGTGACAAACGCACAGAACATCATTCATACACAGAACTACTGAACTTCCATGATGCAGTGCCAAGCCTCCAGTAGGCATTGTTATAAAAGCTAGTGCAGTCCAGTCAGAGAGACTGTAGTCAATAAAACTTTTATTATTATCTGGTATGCAGACTTAGAATAATAAATTCAAATGCCTTCCAAATCTAGGATATAACATTTACATAGAACTTGATATTCATTCAATGTCCTGATTATTATTAATGTTATTATTATGGGAGTCTAATGGTTTTATGTACAGTGTTTTGTTCTTTTCTTAGGTAGTTGAATGTATAATTTACCAAGTGACTTAGAACTTACCCAGGAAGAATCTCAGTTGTTGTGTTGACATTGACAGATCTTCTGAGTGGGATGATAACAACCAGAGGCAAATGCTGTCATAAACAGGGATTTTACAGAGCTTATAGAAATTCACAAACTATTCAATCAGTCCTGTAGCATTAGTAAAACCTCTTTCACCAGCAGGAAAAAAATACACTTTCTCTCATGCATTTGAAGACTACAACACAGAGTTTCAGTCTACGATCCTTTAAAGTTTCATCTCTAATTTCTTGCATCTATCTCTATGCAGCCTTGGCTCGTGTATTCCTTACTCCATCATTCTGTGTTCCTGCAGTCCTTGTATGCATATAGCAACTAAGCAGCCTTCTTGCTTCCTTCGTGCTGCTTTTTCTATCACAGAAGATAGGAATTCCCTTTTGCTTTGAGTCACTTGCTGTGAGAAAAAGGAATTTTCAGACTTGACTACAGCCTTGCTCCATCCTTCAGCATACACCCACATAAAAGATTAAGGAGGATGACTCATGTCGGGGTAAGTTTATTGCTTTACAGAAACCTATTAATTCTCTTGAAAAAGGTGTTGGAAAAGTGGTTGGAAACTCAGTTTTAGAGAAAGGTGGTTCATGCCATGCCAGAAAGAAAAGGACTCCATGGTGATCCAGCATGCTCTGGAAATCATTTCCTATAAGTTATTGGAAAAGCTTCATTTTCAGGCTATGCAAAAGTCCCTCCTTCATTTTCTTCTGGTGTATCTTTTGGAGTACATATGTTAAGTACATGAAGATGAAGGCGTTAGAGATGTCTCTGGATCTTTGTTGTACCATTCAAAGGTACAACTGTAGAATTTACAGATGAAAACAGGCCAGGATAAAATAATGGAGAGGATAATATTGCAAACATATAGGGTCTCGGTCATTCCTTCATTTGTCTTCAGCTTGATGGAAGAAAGTATACAACAAGTGAAGGATGGTCCTGCTGTAATGAAGCTGTCAGCAGTAACGAAAGTCGTTTGTGCATGGCCTACCACACTAAATTACTACTGACTGCCCTCGGCACAGCTCTCATCAATCCAAACACACCTGCTGCGTAGGGCAATGTGGACCATGGGGGAAGATATCATTATTCTCTCAGAGATGCCTCTGCTGGTTCTTCATCATCTCCCATCCCTCCTCTACATAAGTTATCATTGATCAAGTCCTGTTATTTCTTCAGGTATAGAGCCATGGTACATACAGTAACACCATTACTCTTCCCTGCAATTCTCAGACACCTCTAAATTATTTATTGCCCTTCCAAATGAGTTATTGTCCAGCATATAAGCATCTAAGCTCCTCCTTTTTTCCACTTGTGCCCTGATTATCAATGCTGAAAATAAAAACTAATAGTCCACTTAAATCCATACTTCCTAGAATTAAGTCAATCACTATGTCTTCTCTAAAACAGATCATTGGACCACTTGTAATTAGCTTTCATTAGTGGTGGTTCATGTACAAATTTTCTGTAGAGTGGGCCCTGAACAAAAAACACTCCCAAATGTTACCAACCTGAATGAATGGGCAACATTCCATGCCAAAAAAATAAGAGTGGTCACGTGGGTATCAGAAAAATAAATTTCCTTAACTTATCGCTTGGCTATAAATGTCAGGAAAAATCACTGACAGAGAGAAGCATTTGTTCAAAATTAATTCTGTGGAATTAATTTTTCTGTACAGGAGAGAAGGATGGTATTTTGTTTACATAATCAGCACTCTCTAATTATATTCTTTTTGATGAACTCATCACACCTTGACATTTATTTTGCATCACTTGTACTGTATCGGTCTCAAAATTAAACCAACACTGAAATGTTTACCCCTGAATCTGTCTCTCATGGATTTGCCTGGTCCCAGGATTTTCTTCTGTAAAGCTATAAATGGTATAAATTCTGTTGCAAAGCATAGTGAGAAGATTCACATTTCTAGAGTTTGCTAAGTAAACTTATGTTCAGTGCTGTTGGAACATCAGCTACCATTTTAATTCTGTATAAAAAGATTGGCTGCTCTGTATCATCTCCAAACTGTCTATCCCTCAACCTGTGCTCCCATCCTCAGGTTCTGTACAGATGCTACATCCTGCCTGTGGGCTGTACAAGGTTCTGGAGTAAGACAATAGCAAATGGATGCTATGTCTATGAAATCCCCGTTTCTTACTTATATATTTTTCACATCTTTCTATGCATTTGTTCAGAGCTACATTCAATGGATAACCCTCATCTGTCAAAAGTTAGGCACATTAGTGTAAGTTTCTCAGCAAAGTTGGATTTTTTGATTCTGATGAAAACCTGAAGAGAACATTCCATAAGATATCCTGAAAAGCTGCCCTTTAGCAGGAATCAGAACAGATCAGAACAACAGTGAGGTAATTTTTGTTGCTCATCTTAAAACCAGTCATAAGTCAATGACTTTTTTAAGATACTATGCAGAGCATGGAGTACCCAGATCTATTTTAAATGAAAACATATCTGTATCTTATTTGTATATGCAAAATAAGCACTGTCTTCTTTATGAAAGTGATTCACCCTCAACATTCCATTTAGAGTGATGGCAACACAGTTTTACAATATCCATCACTTCTAACTGCTGCATTGTTAGCTCTGTATCTTTAAAATGGCTTTGTTACCTATATTGAATGGCCTTTAGAGTCCAGCACTAAAAATTATTAGCATCCTAAAAAAACTAACACTTTTCATTTGCAAATGTACACCTGGCTTTATCATTAAAAGTAATGAAAGGAATATATCAGGGAGAAATATGGGAAACTGCCAGGTTAATAATTTGGAATATTGGGATGAAAATGTGTCTGGAAAAATGTATTTGGTTACTTACAAGAAGTCAGTCTTTTTTCTATAAATATTTTTAACTATTTAGACTTCAGATTTATACTCAGGTATAAGATTAGACACATTAGATACAACATCTACATTTACAATTATGAACCAGGTTGGATGCTGAAATGGCATAAGGAGAAGGTGGAAAAACAAAAGAAAGATAAGAAAAGTTTAAAATAGATTGTTCTCTGTGATTGTGTGCGTTTATGAGAGGATGTGTGTACATGTTAATATGTGTATATCAAAATGAAATTATTGTGAACAAAATTTTAGTAATTTTATCAAAGTTTCAAGGGTAAGAATTGACAATTAGGAAATGATAGGACCGAGGGAGTTCCTGTAAAGTTAGTTTAGCCTCTGGTATGTTTGCATCATGATACATCTCTCGGTTCCATGATCACTTGCTTTTATTTACAGAGAACTGTTGTCTCAATCAGTGCTCAGAATTCATAGGATGTACTTAATGAACAGCTCTTTAATATTTGATGTTCTTATTGTTCAGTGTGTGTTCTTAGTTCTTATTTACTGCATTACATTCAAACCCTGCTCTGAATACACAACTGTTCATTTCCTTGTGGACTTTTCTGTGGTGCTGATGACTAATATCTAAGTGCTTTGCAAACATTAATGAATTTATCTTCTCTAACCCAGGTGAGGTGAAGGCTGTCATTATCCTCTTATTGTAGACCTAAAATTAAGCCACAGAGGAGTTGAAGTCAAACACAGCCACTAATGCCAAGCACACTATCTGAGATATGTAGCACCTCAGTTTTCAGAGTATTTAGCAGTCACTCTAATTTTGTATGCTGAGAGCACATCCCTGATTGACTGCAGCTATAGTTGCGAGGATTTTAGATTCCTGCCAATTAGGAAAAAGAGTCTCATGCTTGGCACCCTGGGAACAAGGAACAAACTGTTAATGACCCCATCTGAAAATCCCACTTGGATTTGAAGTCACTTGCTAAGCAACACAGCAGAATTCATCAGAAAAGATAAGACCTAATTTTCGAGTTCAGCACATGTCTGTTTTAACTGTGAGACTTTTTCTTGAAATTCCTCCCTCAAAAAACAAGCAACTTCTAAAAATGCACAACAAAAGAAGGAAAATCCCATGCAAGTTACTGGCTCTAAACAACAAGGATTTCCCATACTTTATTCTTCAAAAAGAGTAGATGTGTTTTATCTTAAGTCATAGTTTAAATGGCAGACATCTGGAAGTCAATTTAAGACAGGCCCAGTCAAGCCTTCTGACCTGGTATAGTCTAATAAGAAAATCATTGTTGTGGAGAGAAAGACAGGTGTATCATCCTGGACAATAGAAGCTGACTGGAGTCACTTATCTTATGAGTACTTACAGATATGTTTCATTTTCTGTCCCTTTTGCATCTGTGACCTCAGAAACACATCCTTGTCTCATGTAAGAGATGGAAATGTGCAAAGAGTCTCTGCCATGTAGCATCACCACTTTTATCATAGAATCAAAAAGTAATTGAGGTTAGAAGGGTTATCAACCTTTGCCATTTTAAGAATGTCCTTAACTAGTAGCAATTTAGAACCTTGCTATTACTAATTTCTGATTCCATTCAGGACATGTTCTCTGGCCTGCTCATTACCGAATGAATGAGCAGCATCATCTGTCCATTATCTGTCTAAATACCTTAAGTGTCTAGATTACTTCTCTAAAGACAGGCCCACATAAAGAACCTGCACCTACAGCTTTAATGCTCAACACAGAGCACTGGTAACCTCCGGAGTCACTGCGAATTATCAGTAAATAATATGGACAGCTTTTTTAGGGCTCATGATAATGTTAGGTATGATTAAATATAAAATATGGCATAAAACTAGAACAAGTCTTAGTACAGCTTCCAGATAACAAAGGGGGGTTTCAGTGCTACTAATACAAGTCTAATCAAGAACAGTCAACTGAACAAAGCAGCCTCAGAGGACATTTTCCAAATGACTATTTTAATGTAATTTAGTAAATTAAAAACAAAGGGCAGCATGCTTAGTTTTGGAAGGAAAGATGTAAGCAATTTCTAACTCTACATTGATTGCAATTCTTTATGCCAGTACAAGGAGTGAACATCTGAATTATTATAAACAATATACAAGATAAATTGATCTACTTCTTTATTTATCTTGATCATAATAATACTGGTCAGTAATTTTTGCTGAAGAACAGAACACAGTAAACATCGTGAACACATCCTGGAAAAACTAAGAGATAGGGCAGCCTAATGAAATAGAGCAGAGACTGAATGATCCTGCCAATAAAATTACCTAGGATGTCAACTCTTGTTTTAAACCTGGGTTTTCTTTTAGTTTTTTCTCTTGCTCTTTCTTCTCCAATTTTGCCATACTCCATCTACTCTTGCTTTCTTTTAGTGCTAAAATACTGCTTATTTAGAAAATACCCAAGTCAAATACTTCAGAGAAATCTCCTGTTATTTCAGTGATGAGATAGGTAGTTTCTAGCCTGAGACAGTCACACAAATGAGTATATAGGTATTTAATGATCATCCTACAGAATCAAAGAGTTCATTACAGACAGAATGACTTTCTGTATCTCCTATGTCCACTGGATGCATATGCTCTGGGAACAAAGGTATTGCAGTGCTTTGAGTTTCTTTGTTTTTCCCATGCTTTTTTTATTTATTATTTATTTTTATTATTAAATAATAAAAAAAAGTATTTTTTTATTATTTATTAAAATTTTATTTTTTATCCTCTTCCTTTCTATGTAGTGTATTTGTTTCTCCTAAATATTTTCTCCCAAACTTCATTGTTTTTCTAGTCTTCCCATTTATTCTTTTTTCTTTTCCAGGTCCTTTCTCACCTTCATATTTTTTCTTTTCTTTCTTTCTTTCTCTTCTATCTCTTCTTTTAAAACTTTTTGCTTTGTACTCAGTTCTACCCTCCTGTAACCTCAGTCTCTCAAGTCCCCATTCTCACCTCCTTTTCAGTATAACCTTCCTTCCAGGTATATTCCATTCTTTCTCTTGTAGTTTTTCCTGTCTTTCTTCTCTGTGACCCTACTGACCAGTGGCCAGAGAAACAGCTAAATTCCAAGTATCCACTATACCTTCCTTTCTTAAGTGATCCAGATTCTCTTTATGAGTATTATTTGCATTTCAAAAGAAATGAGACACCTTAAGTGATCTCAAAGGCCTTGAAGGCTAGGAACAGTACATTTAGTATAGTACATCTAGGAACNCAACTCTTGTTTTAAACCTGTGTTTTCTTTTAGTTTTTTCTCTTGCTCTTTCTTCTCCAATTTTGCCATACTCCATCTACTCTTGCTTTCTTTTAGTGCTAAAATACTGCTTATTTAGAAAATACCCAAGTCAAATACTTCAGAGAAATCTCCTGTTATTTCAGTGATGAGATAGGTAGTTTCTAGCCTGAGACAGTCACACAAATGAGTATATAGGTATTTAATGATCATCCTACAGAATCAAAGAGTTCATTACAGACAGAATGACTTTCTGTATCTCCTATGTCCACTGGATGCATATGCTCTGGGAACAAAGGTATTGCAGTGCTTTGAGTTTCTTTGTTTTTCCCATGCTTTTTTTATTTATTATTTATTTTTTTTATTAAATAATAAAAAAAAGTATTTTTTTATTATTTATTAAAATTTTATTTTTTATCCTCTTCCTTTCTATGTAGTGTATTTGTTTCTCCTAAATATTTTCTCCCAAACTTCATTGTTTTTCTAGTCTTCCCATTTATTCTTTTTTCTTTTCCAGGTCCTTTCTCACCTTCATATTTTTTCTTTTCTTTCTTTCTCTTCTATCTCTTCTTTTAAAACTTTTTGCTTTGTACTCAGTTCTACCCTCCTGTAACCTCAGTCTCTCAAGTCCCCATTCTCACCTCCTTTTCAGTATAACCTTCCTTCCAGGTATATTCCATTCTTTCTCTTGTAGTTTTTCCTGTCTTTCTTCTCTGTGACCCTACTGACCAGTGGCCAGAGAAACAGCTAAATTCCAAGTATCCACTATACCTTCCTTTCTTAAGTGATCCAGATTCTCTTTATGAGTATTATTTGCATTTCAAAAGAAATGAGACACCTTAAGTGATCTCAAAGGCCTTGAAGGCTAGGAACAGTACATTTAGTATAGTACATCTAGGAACAGTACATTAAGAAACAGTGCTCATGCAAAACAACTTTCAATCAAGTAAACAAGACCTGCAACAAGAGAGGGATTTTAGAGAGATTAAATGTAAGTGATTTCAAAATTATTTTTGGAAGCCTAGGGAAGAATTCTGCCAAATTTTGACTGGACTCAGATGTCCTATCCCTTGATCCCAATACCCTGAATATAAGGCCATATCTGTCAGTCTATTATGATTTACTCTGTCTTCTTCTCCTTCAGTTTGTATTTAGCCTTTCTAATGGCCTCTGATTGTTACTGTTACAAGGAAGAACAGGATCTGTCTTTCTGTTTTTGTATATGAATCTCCACTCTTTAAAGAAGCAAGGATCAAGAAGTCTCCATGAAGAAGCCTACACATAGCTCAAAGAAATAAACTGTTTTCCTGCAATTGCATTTTAACTGAAACCTAAAAGCAGTGAGAATAAAAGAAATGGCATGTGTAGTTCACGGTTAAGAATTTACAGCTAAGGGAGACAACCTCAGCAAAGCTCAGAGAGTGAGTTCTCTCCTTGGGAATGTCTGACCTTTCAGGTCAAGCGCTTTCTTTCCAGTCCTTCCTTTCACAGCAGATGAATACGAACTTTACTGCAGACACAGTAAAGTTCCATGCAAGTAACTGCTGACTAGAGAGAATGGCAATTTGTGATGAGGAACGAAAGACACTTTTGTGCTTACATGGAAACAGTCAATATATTTTTCTTCTATCATCAAATGGCAACAAAGCTGCTTCTCCAGCCACCAGTTTTTCAACACAACTTCACTGGTACAAAGATAAAATGAAACAATCATAAAATGAATGAAATATGTATGCAACCATCTTTAAAACCTAAATTAATCATTTCTAACCTCCTTAGAGCTCATCCCTCGTCAACCGTAATAGTCATTATTTAAGGATACAATTGCAACATCAATACAAATTGAGCTTTCAATTGCTCAAGTATATCTTAAAGAATGTGGTAGAGTTAACCATTTCAAAAAGAAAAAGAATTAACAAGCTTCATTTTAATATAGCTTTATGTAAGCAGAAAACAAAGAACAGCTCACAAACTATACGCATCCCCTCTCAAGCAGCTGTACACATTCAAACTAAAGGTCTACACCTTTGCTTTGGGTGCAAATTGCCAAAACTTTTTTGATGTAATTGTGCCCTGCAGTGTTCTAATGTTACCTGCACCATAGCTTTAAATTTTCAAGTGATCCTAGCTGCAGGAGCAGCCACTGTTCTGTGAGACATTTAATGTAACAATTCAGTCTGTGTTCAGATAGTCCCTGCAGTTCCAGCTGCAGAGGTGTAAGGCACTACTAAACCTCATCTAGTTTGCTACCACACCGCTGTTGTGGGTTGCCCACTCCACAGCAAGGCTAAGCAGAAGGGAAGGAACTGTTTTGTTAGTGATCCTCATCTACTGCAGCACAAGGAAAACATTTTAGCTGAAAACACCAGTGAACGCTGTCTGTGCTGTGCCAGCTGACTTTGCACTGGAACAGAAGAATAACAATAAGTGGCTGGGAGGCTGTAACAGCTCTCATTATGCACTGAGCTGTGCAGAGCAGATGATCGCAGAGGGAAGAGATGTGTGCTGACTTCTTGTTTTCTCTTCTGGATTTCATTGCCCCCATGACTAAACTGAGATCTTGTTCAGAATGAAAGCGCCAACGTGCTTTCCATGCAAGAAAAATATAATCCATAGATGACCTTGAATTTTTGTATGTATGGACTGTGGCTTGTACCTTAGAAATCACTTTCTAAAGTTTGTTGAATACATTGTGATCTTGGGTAAAATGTCAATTAGTCTTCTATATTTTTGAAATGCTTTTGTGAGCACTTTATTGTATCCCCAAGTAATAGAGCTTCTTCTAAAAGACAGTAGCAACCTTGTCAGGTTTCCAAGATGTCAGCCTGCCCTGTATAAGAATGCAAACTCACATACAGTCTGTGTCAAACTGGTCAGTGCCACCTGCACCCAGTCCCAGGATAATGATTAAAAATTAGAAAATGCATAGCTTAACAGTTATATCTTGTTTTATCTTATTCCCTTTCCTGCCCTACCTTAACACAGTTTAGTCTGCAAAAACTCTTCTCTGAAATCACATTGTGAGAGGTTTTGATAAGATATCACTGTGTTAAGACATCTCTCCAAAGAGGATCTGAGGGAAATGTACAAAAGCTTTGCATAAACGCATATGAATTCAGTAATATATCGAGTTGTCTTTCTCCGAGGATGTGGAAATTCAAGCAATGCAGACATGGCTGATGTGAGTGGAGCTCACAAATTGTAGCTAAGCTCCCAAAGCCTTGGTAGCTTTCCTTTTCTAGTAGGTGTTTGGGATTACTTCTGGGACAGAGAGGGGTTTTAATGCCCCTCTCAGTTTTCTTCATCAAACTTGAAGTGCTGATTTCTGGAGATTGCTGTTGAAAGGTGTCAGTACTGTGATAAAATTTCCAGTTATTAATTTCACTGTCTGCAAATTGTTTCTACATTGAAGGACAGATAGTTTGCAGAAAGATGCATTTTTGTATATTAATAGTAAAGGGCTAGTAAGTACCTAGAAGGAATTATTTTAATAAGACTTTCACTCTTTACTGTGCTCAGCTGGAGAGAAAACATGGCTGAGAAATCCATTGTCTGGCCCCTTCCAAGACTATCCAACAAAATCACTTGGTTCCATATTTTCCAAGTGCAATGTCTGCAGGGTCAGATTTGTCACCAGATTTTCCCAAGCAGCTGCACATTTGCAACTGCCCATGAAATCAATGTCTGTAGTGTCTTGGAAAAGGTTCTCAAGATTAGAGGATCTTTTGAAAAGACAGAAAATTACTTAATTTCCTTGTGAGATGGAAAAGGAAAGTAAGCATAATGACACAAACACCTCTCAGTTTATTCTAAGATGAACATCTTATATCTGACTAAAAGAACCATGAGCATTTCAGATGAAGTGTAGTAGTGAAATTCATTAACAGTTGCTCTTTAGGGCCTAGTTTCCTACATTGTTGCATTTGCAAATCCGCTTCTGGTGCAATGGACCTGTGTTTTTTCTCATGGAAATTTTGTTGTGACTGGGTAGTTCTCAAATGACAGTACAAATAACTCTGGATACAGATGACACTGAAGTCTATTAAGGCCAGTTATTTCCTTAATCTAGCATAAGTAATTTCATTTGGCATTTATCACACAGACATTGTGTTTCTGGATCCAAATATGCCTGAGATGCAGGCTCAGAGTGTTGATGTTATTTTTTGTAGCTTGAGAATATTTTTTTGGAGTGTCTACTCAATGAAAGTAGACATATTTAGGGATAATGGTATCTGAAATGTTAAGTAAACAGTTTATTCTTCCTATGTGTATGCAGAAAAAACTATGCTTATTATATTTGTTTATGTTACATCTATCCTATAAATTATAATTGAGGAAATACCAACAAAACTAAGAGCACAGGATGTGATTCTATCTTGCATCTGGCCCCACATACCATCTTGATGGTTTATGAAGCCATGAATGAAACTCGAAAGATCATTTCCCAGGTAGAAAATTTACTTCGGGAAGAACATGGCTTAAGCTGCCTCCTTTGTAATTTTGCAGAAGAATCAGGATCAAAAGTGGAAGCAGTTGGCTTTGCAAGCAGACCTGCAAGAGAGATTGCAGTTTTATGGCAGCATATCAGTATCCTTCCCTACACATTACACCTCCTGGTGTCAAGTCAAGCCTTCAATAGTGTGGCTTTCATGTCACTCCTCATAAGAATAGAGATGTAAACCTATCTGGCCAAAATCCAACATACACAATAACTTTTTATTGAGTAATCTGCCCTGGACTTTCAGCATTTTTCATCATTATTTGTCTAAAAGACTGAGTATCTTTCAATAGTGTTGAAGTTGCTGTCACATTCAACACTAGAAGTGGCAACTTAGTCCTTTAAAAAAGCAATTTCACTGAGCTAAGTAGTGAAGTGCCAAAACCACCCAAGGGCTTCAATGGAATCAGCATAAAACCAGGGTAAAGCTGAAAAGCAGAGAGTAATTTATAAAGGCAGAGCAATTATCAGAGACAGGATTCCATCAAGGGCATAGCAGCACAACAACTCGATCCGTATGGTAAATTGCAAGACTAACTTTAATGACCACAAAAGGTCGGGACCTTTGTTCTATATTTCTGGAAATCTGGAACTCTGGCGGAGCAGCAGCTGCTTGGTGCCACAACACTTAGTTAAGATAGATCAGAGTGATTCCTGTGATACAAAGACATTGAAAAGATGGAGAGAAACCATGCACACGAAAGAGCTTATGCAAATTGCCTCTGGTGATGCTTCAAAATACAGCCTAGGTGGATTAATCAGTGTTAAAAGAAATAGCCAGCAAAATAAAAAATGCTGTGATGTGTCTAGACTTGTCTTCCGGGAAAGAATATTTTGGTCCTGAGCCATATCTCTTGATTTGTTTATGGAGTTACAGGATCAGCCATCATTAAGCACTGTTAAAAGATGAAAAGCTCAGTTTGGAAGCTGGGAGCTTGGATCTGGAAGGATGAGTAGTGGCAGGTTGCTGGATTTCTGGAGCCAGTTTTCAACAGCATCTGGAGTATGTCATTAAATTTATCCCATGTGGACAGCTGTTTGCATCAACCTAATAGTGATGACTATATCCCTGTGGTTTTGTACACCTGACTGAAATATGCTTGCATTAAATATTATCTGATAGCAATGAGGACTTAATATTCATGTGATAAGACTACTGGAAGATGATGTCCTTTACCCTACTCCTGTTGGTGCCATATGTTTCATGTAACATTTTGCTTAATCAATATGTATGAAACAGCAGCTCTGACATGACTGTAATTAAAACAGCAATATGGGACAGATTCTCATTTGGCACAAGTGAGTACCACTCTGTTGACTTCAGAAAAGTCATCTCCTATTCATACCAGAGCAGCATTCAATCTCACAGTGAAATTGGAGTAAAAAGCCAGAATAGGTTGAATCAGCCTACTATGTCTCAATCCAGAGGCCACCTGTGAAATAGTAACAAAACCCTGAGAGCACAAATGTATGGCATCCCTGGATGATGTTATATGCTCAGCCATGTGCCATATGATCCTGCCATCAGCTAAGAAAAGCGTATTTGCTACCCAGTTGATATTTGTCTTTTTTCAATAGCTAAATTTGATGGAAACAAATATATCCAAAATAAAGTCATGTTATATTATAACTGTGTTACCACTGTAGGTGATAATTCCAGTGCATAAACTTTGATATTTTTTATGCTTAAAGAAAAGGTAGTTCAGGCCATGGGGAAAATACTGCAAGCCTTTCATCTCATAGTTATGTTACTAGAGCAGCACTGAGGTACGCCAGTTCTTGCCCTTTGATAAATGATTTAGAGACTGCAGAAAATCAGTGACCAGCTAGCAATCTTGTCAAGTGAAAAACAGGTTTTCTTGAACCTTCTCATGTTTGATCAGTGTGCCAGCACCCCAGAGATGATGAGACCCTTGTGCCTGATCAGTCTGTCACTGTCCCTTTATGGGGACTCCACTGGACAGTTCACTGTATTGGAGGGCAGTTTGACTGACTTACTCAGATACACGTGCAAACAGCGCATCAGAGACAAATCCTTTATTGTAATTTAGGAAGAGAGACCTCATTCCTGAATCTCCCCACTCCTAGCTGCTATCCACTGCCAGGAACTGCTAGCACCCTTAAAGGACAGAATAACACTGTAATAAATACACCGGCCATACAAAATTGTGGTATCTTGAGATAATCATTAAGTGTACATAGAGCAAGGTTCTTAAGAAATAGGCATCTCTATAGGGGAGAATACAGATTCAGCCTGTTGACTGATTCCTGAAGTTATCATGAGTCTTCCCTAATTTCTCCCCATCCTTACCTCACTTTTATACTATTTCTTACATTTGGGTGGGGCTTGAGTGACTAGTCATATATACTTTTGTAACTGACTGGTGTAAAATTCTCTGGTTTCGCTCTTAAAAGATATAGTCAATAAAATATAGAGCGCAAGCTCAGTGAGGGGTGGTCATACCTTGGAGGCAGGTAACTTTGGCTTTAGCTCCAGGGATTTAGGCATGCATTGATATTGCAATGGAATTACAATGAAGGGAGTTAATCCAAGGACAGTGATTTCGCCAAGTTGCTAGTTCAACAAGACATGTCCCATGGCCCTTGGCTGACAGCTGCTATGCAATTTATCGGCTACACGGTACCATCAGGTTCTCATCTCTGGAGAGATTGCAACAGAGCCTGGCCACAGTGTCTCCATTCCACTCCACCCTTCATTTCATTCCTCTTAGCATGAATTTAAGGTTGCAGGCTGGGATGGGGGTCG
>VYXC01002949.1:142156-201358 GCA_013397175.1 Platysteira castanea
TGTTGAAGAGATTTTCTGAATGCCAACCTCATTCCATCCAGGAAGTAGCAGTTGCATTTTGCTATTATTTCTATGCTTTTATGTCACATTCCACTATGGGCAACTGCGAGGAGTTCTTTTGAAAATGATGGTTGGGAACAGAATGAAGCCAAACAAGGCAATCCTGGTATCTGGGAACCGTTTATTGGTAACAAAAGGAGAGGGAAAAGGGGTTGCCCAAGCGAAAGAGGGCTTGAAGAGACAGGAAAAAAAGAAAGGAAAAGGGAAGAGGACTGGGGGAGAGGAGAGAGAGGGGATAGAGACAAAAAGAGGGTGTTTACACCAGGGCACTGCTGTCGATGTCCGGGCGGCAGAGGGGCTCTGCAGGCTGCCTGCCTGTGGGCGGGCTGGGTGTGAGGGAGCCTGAGCAGCTCCCGAGGGGCGCGGCTCCACAGGCGCGGCTCACACGGCGACGGCCCCGGACACGCGGTGAGTGAGGCGTTCGGACGGGAGGACCAGGACCATGGACAGGGTCACGGCGACCGGCTGGATCAGGACGACAGGACGGGCAGTGATGGCTGGATCGGCAGAGTTGGATGCAGGCAAGGACGCGGGGCGAAGTGGCAGGAAGGCGGTCAGGAGCACAGGAGGGCAGGGCAGGTGCGAGGGCCAGCCGGCAGGCAGGCAGGCAGAAGGCAGGCAGGCTGGGGCCAGGGCAAAAGAGAGAGAGACCAGGAACAGCAAACAGTAGTGAGCCCCAGCGAGCAGTGGAGAGCCCTGATAGAGTTGGTTTTTATACCCCCCTGGCCCCTCCCAAAGTCCGCCTGTTAGCAGGGAACCATTGGTCCAGTCCAGCCTTTCTTTGCCATCCACTGGTGGAGAGCTCCTCGCAACCTGGTTGGAGAAGCCCCTGCACAGTGTCCCTTACTGCCTGCCTCGTGTGGGGTGTTGCCAGGTGAAGTCACCCCGGAGACGAGGCTTCCCCACTCCTGGCTGCCTCCTGCAAGTGGCACATGTGCACCCCTCCTCCACATGCCTCTGACAGCCCTGACAGCCAGAGTTGAGGCAAACTAAAATGGCTGAATTAGCTCTTCACGTCTTATAAATTTTGTTAGAATGTGAATTTACCTTTCCAGTTTTCTCTAATTTTGCCCTCAATCATCTTGCCACAGATCTCATTGCATTTCTACTAATCTATAGATCACATCAGAAAAATCTGTATTAAATAGGTCTCTAACAGGTAGCGTTGCAAGGAATGAGATCTGATGCAAAAAAACCTCATATGTCACCTTGAGGTCCTGGAGTAAATTGGTCATGGCCTGATTTGGAGTAAGTCTGCAGTGTCATATGTATTTGTGCTCCACTGGGAAACCAGCTTGAGACAAGCTCGATGACAACGACTAAAGCAGTTTGTAGGGGTGATAATTAATTGATCATATCTCTTAAGAAGGTGGAAAGGGCTGTTATAAAGTTGTAACTATTCTAGATACAGGCAAAATCTTTAAGTGGCTAAGCTTAAACAAAAAGTTTGAGAATACTGAATTGAGATTGCAAGCTAGAATGTTTTCTCTCTGTCTACAGTGATAAAGACGAAGATCTAGATCTAGACCTAGATAGATATAATTAGGATAAACTGAGCTGGGATATCTTGTTCAGTTTGTGTTTAGACACATCTGCATCTGTATCCTCACTTAAAGTTAATAAAGCAACTGGAGAAAAATCTGCCAACTTGTGGCTTGTGGTGCTTTGACTTGGCCTTGTTGAATACTGTTCAGCATCCTATGGAACAAGCTACATTTGCAGAAAATCAGTTCAATTTCTCTTCAAGACTTTGCTCATTTGTTGTTGTTGTTATATTATCCTAGCTTTGTCCATTTTTATGATTTAGTTATGCATCAAGGTCATAACAGTAAATTTACACCATGGTAAGCTTCATTTCCTGCTTTCATGTTGTCAAGTAAAAGAAGGTCATCATAGAAGGAAATGAAACGTGGGTGAAAGGAGAATCTCATTTTTCATTACAGTGTCACAAAGATGTTATTTTTCATTATTATTTTCTCTATGCAACACTTTTAAATGCAAGCAGTTCTGCTTGATAGCTACAGTGAAGAGATTCAATATGGCAGCTTGAAAAAGAAATCCCTATGTCATACACCCTCATTACAAATTTGTGTTTGCTTTTTATTTTTCACTGGTTTTCTTTGATGTAAAACAAAATTACTTAGACTGAAAGTGCCAGTTACTTTTTTCATGGAAAATGAAACTCAGAAAATGCAGAGTAGGTCCTGTCAAGAAAGTTTAATAATTTTAAAATTATTCCAGGCAAGTTTGCAGAGGTATGAAAATCTCTCTTCTGTAAAATTGTTAAATTAGGTGTTATATTGTGACTGCAAAATGTTGAAGCTCTTTATGTGTTGCCCCCTGCCTATATCCAGGGACTTTTAGAAGGACGTTACACAGTTTTCCTGAATTCATTGTTTATCCTTGGATGAATCGGCTTTGAGGAAATTGTCTGAGAGTAAAATCTAGCCATCCCTGACCTTCCATGGAAGTGTGTCTTCGTTCTAAAATAAAATCTTAATTAAACAAGTCTTGATACAAAAGCACAACTTCTAGAACCTACAAATGAGGGAGGGAAAAAAAAGAAGGAATCCTTTTAAGTAGCCTATGAGAAGGCTGATTCAAGGCAGATTATAGAGTCATGAGTTCTCATTTTCGAATCTGCTTATACAGGTTTTGCATCATTGTTATTGCACCTTGCCAACACTAGACAAAACCTGGTGTAAATAATTAAGAACCAAGTTTAAATTCCTTCAAGATGCCACAGCACAGTGATGTACCTATAGTTATCTATTGCAAGATGAAAGAGGGACAGTTAATTTTAAGGGTTTAGCAGTGAGAGCATCTCTGTACGTGTGGACATCTGCCTACACACTTTAAACTGCAAACAGAAAAAGAAGCAGCTTCAGAAGAGAGAACCTGGTGTGAGGACTGGTGGATGTTGCCAGGGGAATCCTGTAACCAGCTGTGATGCTGCTCTGTAAAGGTTTGTTCTGGAGGCATCAGGTCAGCCTAGGCTGCAGCTAAGGGAAAGGTGCTGATGCCCACAGGGCAGGGAGGGAGGGAATCTGCCTTTTGCTCCTGTTCTGAGAGAGAATTCTGTGTGCTGGCACCAGGGAGCACAGAGACACCCTGTGGGCTGTGCCCCATGCCAGAATTAGAAGGGGACACATCTGCAGCTAGATTTCTTTTAAAATAGTTAGGGATAAATGTGATAAGGGAGAGAAAGATGAATGCAGCAGGCTGATTTGCAGTATTTATGAAGTACTCATAATGACATCAGAGAGTGAAGGCAGCTGCAGATTCTGTGTCCTCAGCCAGGTAGCGTGACAAAGTTGCTCCTCTGAGTGCCATCTTCCATGGATCATTACGGTAGGCTAGACCAGATAGAAATACCAAGAAGCCGTGGCTAATACCAGAATTCTGTTATGATGGGAAAGAAAAGTAGACCAAGGCTTTGATCCAAGGTGGTGACTGCTGAAGAAAAAATGGTGGGAAAAGACAGAAATCTTTGAACAGCTCTTGAACATTCTATTAACTTAAGAGAGAGAAAAAAAAAAACATTATTCTTGTGGAAGGAGATAATAGCAGTCCTTTAAGGATGCTGGACTAAGTGTGTGTAGCTTCCACCTTTTGTTTGCAGGTAAATGTCAATCAATGCAAAGAGCTGAAAAATCAAGTATTGCTGATGTAGGACTGATTAAACTTCATGACTGAGATCATTGCAGTCAACAGAAAAAAAAAAAAAAGCAATTCTACAGAGGAATTGCTATTTTTTTTTCCAGATAACCCAGAGGTCATTCTTTTTATCTCTCCTGTGTTTTGAATGGTGAAGGTGGGATGCTTGCATGAAGGGCTGAACAAGCAGAGTCTTCTCATGTCCCTCTTTCTATTTCAATATTTCTCATTTTCCACAAGGGACTCAAATGTGCTGTCCAAGCAAACTGAAAATGCAAAAGTGTTTGTATTTGACTCTTGAAAAAAACCCTTTAAAAAAACGATAACAAATACCATGAGACTGGGAAGATGGGAGAAGAGAGAGTGAGGAAGTGGAGAAACACCTTATATTGAGACTTTTTATTAAGAAAGGTGTAAAAACGCTTTCCCTGTAGACAAGATGCTTCAATTATCAGACTCACCAAACTATTTTTGACCACTGTGTTTTATCAGCTTTGGAAATAATGCCTCAGGAGTACCCAGTACAGGTGATATCAGAATTAGATAAACCCTCCGAAATACCTCTTGCATTATTAAAAGACTTGCAGCAAATGTATAGTGTGAATGGTGCTACAAGCAAGGATATAGGCAGCAGGGCTTGCCTACTCCTTCTCCAGCCTTGTCTCATCCATTCCTGCAGTCTGAGCTGCAGCAGCCAGTGCAACGCAGGCTTATTAACCTTCAGCTGGTGTCGCACTCCAAGGACCAAAAGGATAGGCAGTCTTTTGTCCTTTCTGTGTTAAAGCTACTGACAGAAAGATGCTCCTGCATCTCTCAGTTTCTACCTGCTGTCATAGAAAAGTGTCATAAAGGAAGCAGACACTTTTACCTTCTGCCTCATACTTGGGGGAAGAGAGGATATTCCCTCTGCTGTTTTTCTGTCTTAAAAAAAACATTTCTGCTGTCTCTTTACATGTAAAAATTGGACTTTTTATCCACTACTGTATGTAGAAATGTAATATTTCTGTTTGCAATTCCAATTTCACAGTTCAGCAGGATCTGCAGAGACAGAGAATTCTAATAAAATTGCAGAAACATTTAATGCAATGACTGGCAGATGGAGAAAGGGTTTGTGGCAGCTCCATTTTTCTGATTATGTTAACAAAACATGGCATGTGCTTTTCTAATACAAAGACAGTGATTCCATTTACAGTTTGAATCTGATGACTGAAACTCATCAGGTGACTTTTTTGAGAACGTGTTTATCACCTGAATGATCTAATAATACAGAAGTAGCTATTTTTCTTCCCTCAAATTAATGTTCAGATTTTAAATTCAATGAAGTTACATGAGGTAATTTCAAAAATTGTCTAAGTGCAACAATGCAATTTCAGTAAATTACTTATGCATACTTGATTCAGCAATTAGAAGACAGCAGCCTATAGTGAACCACACTAGGAAGCTGTTTAAATACAGATAGGTTCAGTGCACTGATGCAGCAGGGGGATAGTACTAATAGAAAAGATGGACAATCTCTGCAAAGTCAACTACGTGAGGTATAAAGTTTTCAAAATTTGTTCCAAACTGTTTTTTAATAGGAAACTAGTTTGAAAGTCTAAACATCTCTTATCAACTTAGTATCACAAGTCCTGAATCAAATATTCCAAGTTCTTCCAATGCTTGAACATGGAGGTCTTAAATGTCACCTCAAATGTCCAATGTGTCAGGTGCTCATTTACCATGTTTCCACATTTGCTGGAATTGGAAGTATCTATATCATATCCAGTTCTGTTACCCCAAAAAATTACATCTTTTAAGACAAGATTATAATTATTAAGTAGGGAAAATTATCAAATATCATTGAGAGAGGACCTGGAGAAGGTACTGAAAGTCAGGCTACACTGGTTCAGGCAAATGCAGACCTCGGAGAGAACATATGCATGTTGGTTTTTGTGTGTTTTGCTTTGTGTTTTTGTCCTTTGCCTTCTCCAGCTGAATCAAAGCTAATTTTTAATGCATGTTTAGAAACCAAGTGGAAATTACTTTAGCTGACCCCGATGAGTCTCAATTATTTAAGGTTACAAGAGAGTTATCACATGATTTGCCATGTGATTTATTCCTATAAATTATCGTAAGGTCTCCAAATGACTGAAAATGTGAAGATAGTCCTTGAGGCACAGTTTAATTGGTGGTGCTGAAAGTCTGTGTTACGATCTCTCTCATTTATAATCTCATCCTTTCTCCCTCTCATTCCCAAATAACACCACTGCAGCTGTGGTGAGGCTGGCTAAAGTCTAGGAGCATTATCCTCTATCTTAATTAGTGGTCTTTTAATAATAGCACAGAGGAGTTAAGGGAAATTTGCCTCACCTTTATTCAGTCTGGCCCCATCCTAGGCTTACATATCAGACTTCTGTTTCTAGGGCTTCCAAGTCTTAAATGAAAAGCATTTGAAACTATATCTATTCCTGTTACCAAGGAAATGCCTTACTGAAAATATGTCCTGAAACACCACAGACCACTAATGCAATCAAAATAAAAGCAGGAATCATAATCAGTGATTCACAGGCCCTCATCATCACTTTCCTAGACAGGACTTTTTCACCACACCCCCACTCCCTTGGCTTGCCTGCAGGGCCATGCTGGAGTCACAGAGCAGTGAGACATATCTTCTGATCCCATCCTTAATCCTCCTGGCCTTTTTCTTTCCCAGTGTGACACTGTCAGGCAACTCTTCATTTGTCTTCTGTAATCACGGTTTCTGTTCCCTTTCCATGTCTGTCTCCCCTTATTATGAATCAGTCCTGCTGTCCTCTCAGCCACCGCAGTGCAGCAGCCAGGGCTGGCTCCTGTGACACTTTGGTTCCTCACTGAGCACAGGGCAAGCTGATGCACTCTTTGTCTTTCCTGGTCTCTGCATGTTATCCAGAAAAGTAGCTATCTAAAGACTGCACCTTCTAATTCAACAAATCTGCTCCCTGTGGAGGAAATTTAGGGGTGTGTTGCAGCGATTTATGCCAGTATCTGAGGAGGTCAGCTAGCAATGCTGGCATAAACTGGCAGCAAAATAGGCTTGAATGCTCTAAGGCAAAAAGCCAATCCTGACTGATGTGGAATCTGTATAAGTCTGTAACACTCCTCCCTGGGAGTCCTTTGTACAGTGTGACAATTGGGAATTAGCATGGCTTGGGAGTTTGTACATGCCAAGCAGGCTCGAATCTTTGAAGGTGCACCCCAGGCTGTCTAGAGTCAGAGGGGCATGGTGTCCCCTCCTTCAGGGTGTGTGCTCAGCCGTGGAGTCCTGCCACTGCACTCATCTGTGCACATTCTTCCAGTCCCATTGATCACATGATGACAAGGGAGGAAAGTCAGAGAGATTTATGCTGGTGGGTTTTCTGTGAATGTGGGGAATATATGCCTACTAGCAGTCAGAAAAAAGCCAGGAAATCTTTTGGCTTGGGAACAGAATGATTCTGAGAGAAAGTACTGATGAAGGAGTGATGTGGTACCAGGGATGCTGCCTCTAGAGTCACTTCCAGATTAGAAAAAAACTGACATTTAAAACTGACAAAGGCTGCCTTTAAACTGACATCCAAAGCTTGTAAGTCTGAAAAATTGTTTAGAGCAGACTGTGAACTGATACTGCAGGTTTTCACAGTGCACTGTAAAACAATGAGCTAAATACCAGCAGCACAGCAACTCTGTGGGTAAATGTTGCAGCTCACACATAGAATAGGATAAATGATCCTGTTTCTTTCTGAAAGAGGGAGGTTTTATAGTATCCTTCAGTAAAAACAAAAAAGGAAGTAGGATGCATCCATGCTAAACATGAAGAGCTTTTTTATTGAGGACAAATTTGCAAATTTCTTTATCTTTCAAGCTGATGAAAATAAGTTACAGTGGGTGATATAAAATTATATAGGGTTACCATGCATGGGGGAAATTGCATAATACATTACCTAGTCTTTAAAACATTGCAATCGATTTTATAGGGCTTCCAGACAGAAAAAGTCCAATACAAACAAAAATAAATTAAAGTACTTTCTGCCACAAATATTTATTTTCACCTTTTNTTAACAATAGAAATATCACTGGATTTTGTTTTTATGAAATTTTCATTGTTCTCAGGTGGGCAGTTCAGATATCTCTCAGCTCTTCTTAAACTGAACTGAGCTAGACCTTTTGAACTCACCCTATAACTGTGCATGAAATGATACAACTACCTCCTAGTTCCAAAGACATTTTGAGCCATGGACTGCCCTGTTAGTGACTTCCCCATCCTTTCCAAGGTAAGGCTGAAGTAAGAATACTCTTCCTTGATTTATATTCTTCTTAGGAATTTACTTTCTTCCTAGACAATCTGTGCTTCTTATCAGCCTTGCATGAAGGTCTTGATAATCAAGGGTTCCAACCACACCCATTTAAATGTAGCACTTCTGTAGCATTTACCCTGAGTCAGTGTATAAAGATGAGTTTTCTCCACCTCAGAAATATTTTATGGGTTTTCTAAAAGGGAGGGGGAATATGATTTTGAAATGTATTGTTTTCATCTTATGCAAAGTTCACCCTGACAGTTGGCTGGTAAGGATCAAAGCTTCATATGGCATGTTGAAAGGTCAAAGCATGTATTAAATTGTGCACTGAAAAATCAAAGCTTTGTAATTTACAGGCAATAGCTCAGAAATTCATACTTGAGGAGCAGGGTCAAAAGAAAGCTCTTATCCCTCTTAATTCACTTGGCAGCACAGTTCCTTTCCGCGTCATAGCAGTGCCTCCTGCTGCTACCGCCATGCAGGTCTGTTAATGTTTCTCCTAAAGATTTCAGGGCATGTAAGGTTCTCTGCTCTCAGTCTGCCTCCTGCTATGGCACACCTGTTTCAGGACTTGAGAAAAAAGTACTTTTGGAAATATTTGATAGCAATTTTTCTGTATCTCAATACCCTCTTGGTAACATGGATAAAATATTCTCCATAACATGAAGCTTGTAAGGATTTGTGTTTGCAAATAAACTGCTGCATTTTTAGAGATGTCTTTATGAAAGATCTCAATTATATACTTACTTTATCCATGTATAGAAGTACATCGTAAACAATAGAAGTTCTAAGTTTAAAAAATCATTTCAGTAATACTGATTTGCTTCAAAAATATCTTCCGGCTTGATTGTAAAAACTTGAGAGGATAATGGGTTATTGCAGCCTTGCTGACACAGGAGAGTTACATTGCTTTGGTTACAACCTAGGCATGGGTGTGGATTTAGTTAAATTGCTCCATATCCCATATGAATAGGTTTGGTTTATAACTGATTTATATGGATTTGTCTGAGCTCAGTTACTGAATTAACTGTATCCATAACGGATTTGTATTACTTTTAATTACATCAATTTAAAAAAATAACCTGAGTTAAACTTTGGCAACATGCTTTTGTAGACAAGGCCTAGCAATAGGAAAATTATCTTTTCTTTCATCCTACTTGGGATTTTGGTCTTACCTCACTTTCCCATACTCTTCTGTTCATGAAGGATGATTTCAAAAAGTTTGTGGAGCCATAGGGTAAGAGCTCAGAATCCATCTATTACCTCAGCGATCTCTCTCCTACTGTTGTGTCTAGTGCTAAAGGTAGTGCTTATTACTGCAAGGCTTTAGTGATGACCTGGTTAGGGACACTCTGCGGGAGTGGACACGCTTTGTCTTCCTTAGTCACCCTCAGAAATGCAGAAGTGCTTCGACGTAAGGCTGTTACCTTGCATCCCTGCTCTGTCCCTAGTTACTCAGTGCATACTTCTGTGTCATTGGAGTTCCATTTCTGTCCTGTCACAATATGGAGATATCCTCAAGCTCTTGGTACTCCTGGCAGAGTGTAGACTGTTGGAGACAAACCAGAGGAAAACTGTGAAAACAGGAGTGGAAAACTGAAAGAGAGCAGGCTTAGATTAGACATAAGGAAAAAAATTCTTCTCTATGAGAGTGGTGAGGTACTGGCACAGGTTGCCCAGAGAAGCTGTGAATGTCTCATACCCTGGAAGTGTTCAAGGCCAGGTTGGATGTGGCTTTGAGAAACCTGGTCTATTGGAAGGTGTCCCTGCCCGTAGCAGGAGGTTTGAAAGAAGATAATCTTTAAGGTTCCTTCCAACCCAGACCATCTACGAATATATGAAAAAAAAAAATATCTGTGAGCAAAGACTGAATGAGCTGGAGTCCTTTAGCCTGAGGAGAAGACTGAACATGACCTGCTAATAGTCTTCAGAGATAGAAATATCTGTTCTCTAAAGGAAAGGAAGACCCCATTCCCTTTCTTTCTTGATGGAAGCAGTGATGTCACAGACCTACACTGCAGCAAGAAAGATGGTTTGATGACCAGAAAAACCTCCCAATCCTAAGGAAAGGTGAGTACCTAAATAGATAGCTCAGGGACACTACAGTTTCTCCTTCATCAGAAGTCTAAGAGTATTGTCCCATGTCAGGAGCACAGAAAATGATGCAACAAGGTATTCTCTAAGCCAATTTTTCTATACAGAATTTTTGTACAAAAAACTGAAACCAACATGGTATTTCAGGCCCAGACTGCTCTGTCAGAAAGCAGAAATGCCCCCACAGATGTTAATTTTTTTGCCAGCCATGTATTCCACAGGGGTGAAATACTAGCAGGCAGTTTGATTATGCAGTCCAACAGCAGAGTATCTGATGATTCATCTGTTGAACCAGGCAGTGCTCAGTCCCTGCCTGAGTGGGTGCAGGGCTGGGCAGTGGCTAGATCAGGGTTAGGGTCAGGGTCTTCTCCTCATCCGGTTGCTGCCTCACCACATGGCTTTGAGCTTGGCCCTTGGTTCCTTTTTTGAGTCCTCTGCAAATAGGAGCCAAGAGGTATTTGTGAGCGGAAAGCACTGGTGGCCTGATGTGCTCTCCGGGAAGTTGACATTGGGCAAGGATGGCAAAGCCACCAGCCTGCGTCTCACTTACCTCTTGTTGCACCATTGCACCCAGCTTCATTGAAGACACAGAAGCCTGCAGTCTTGCATGGCACTGTATTCCAGCACAGTCACTGCATGTGCAAACTGTTTGATAAGTGTAGTACAGCTAGGGAGGGTGGAAAATGGAATGCTCACTCAGAGGGGTAGTAATAAATAGCTTTCATTAATTTACAGCATGAAGAAGCTAA
This sequence comes from Platysteira castanea, assembly GCA_013397175.1. Classification (NCBI taxonomy): domain Eukaryota; kingdom Metazoa; phylum Chordata; class Aves; order Passeriformes; genus Platysteira; species Platysteira castanea. The sequence continues at coordinate 153,009 of VYXC01002949.1, forward strand.
TCTGTACGGTAACCTTGGCAAAATTAATCTTTTGTGGCTAGCAGCTGAGGAGACCCTTTTTCTCTCCTTTTTTCATCTTCTCCAGATACAAGAGAGTAGGAAGAGGCAGAGCAAAAAATTATGCAGTGCTGGTGTCCATATTGTCTCCCTACCAGTGAGACCTGCAGCCCTCAGCACACATAAACCAGAACACAAGTGCAAATCCTCCTGATCTGTGTTCATATGTTGTGACCAAACCATACTGCTTTTTAGTTCTTAAAAAATAAATCCCTGATCTTTTGCATTGCTTGGAATAGTGGCATTTTGCTCTGTATTTTGTCACGCCAGAAAAACCTTTCAGAATTTGATGGCAGACCATCCAGTGTGGCAGACTGCACTTACTATTCAGGATCTTGTATAGCCGTGCTACAAAATTTCAAAGTGCTTCACTGGATACAACAGGAAAAACTTTTAGTGCTTTTAAGCACAGCAGTATAATTTTAAATTTAATGTCCTGCATGTTCATCCTCACAATGTTCATTGAAATTAATATACCTTTTTTGAGTATTAAATGAATTCTGAAACAAATTATTGTCCACCGAGGATTTCATAGTTGTCACTAACCAACTTAACTGAGAGAACAATCAGGAAAATCACTTTATCTCTGAGCTGTGGAGAGCCCACAGGAGAAGTGGATAGCTTTGACTGAGTTAGGCAGAAGGGAGCTGTGAATGCAAAGTCTGATCAATTTATTATACTATTAAGCTTACGTGGTTCCCATATTTGTCCTGCACTTGTAGGGGGAGTGTGCTTTGAGTGAAACACTGTGAGACCTGTAGTCACCGGTACTATTTTGGTGTCACAGCAGAGAAGCCAAGCACAACATGGATGCTCAGATTTGAACAACCCCCCTAATCCCTCCTCAACTAGACTTGAAACCTACTGAAGTGAAAGGCAAGTCTGCACACTGCTATCTGTACCCTGCCCACCTATAGTTAAGCAAAGCTTTATAGCACTGAGGTTGTCCCAACACCATATCATTTCCAGATAAGTCTCATTCACAAACACATTGCAAATTTCTTTCAGAATAAATAGAAGGAGACATAGCCCCAAAAGCTATGTGGTAATACCAAGAATGTTTTCCAGATAGAAATAATGGAGCAGAGAATGGAAGACTGCTTCTGTATGTAGCAGTCATTTTGAAAATAATTTCAGGGCTCATTCTTCTCAGTGATCTCTGCTTAAACAAGCTCAGGAGCCAAAGGATTTAGCTCAGAGGTGAAGTTAACAACTATTCCTCAAGATATTGTTCCAGATTACAGTGCCTGCCAATTAACTATTATCAATTGAGAAAAGGAAATAAGCTTCTATTTTGTCTAGTGAATGAAATGAGGGGCTGAAGTAACCATTTTTATTGCTGTACTTGAATGAATAATATCAACATAAGGCAGTAAATGTGAAGACAATTATCTCTTCATTTTCAATCACCAACCATACAATGTCCCTGGGTTTTAACATCCGACTCAATCCTGTTTCACTATTACAAACATGAAATAGATACCAATTGATTTTTAAAATGAATGTGCTACAATTCAACAATAGCTGCAGGGCAGTGAATCAAAACTACTCACATGCTTGTGACTCTGTCTCTATGGTGGTTGAATCCCTACAAAGAGGATATCAGTTCTAATAATGCAAAGCTGATCCAGGTTTTGTGTAGATATCTCTGTCTGTGCATCCTAAACTCACCCTCATCATATCTGAATTCACATGGTGGACAAATACCACAGTTTAGCATCAGGACAGGACAGGCTGTCTGTTTTGATGAACTGCTATATGAGATCTGTGTAAAAAGCATGCTAGTATTAAAGCTGCACATCACAGCAGGAAGATCCTCAAGTCTTCCTAAAGGAGCCAAACATCTTTGGGACAGAAAAAAAACCCTCCAAACTTACATTTTACCACTAATAAGGCAAGAAACTGTGTTCCTCATGCCAGAAAAGGCTTTCAGAGCAATAAGAGTGGACTTAAAATTATAGGCTTTTTCCTGCATCTCGGCACAGCATGTCCATGTGCGATTTCTTCTCAGCAGCCCTCTGTCACTTCCTTTAAAATAGCAATCTGGATCTGTTCTGTGAAATTGTTCAACCTTTCAGAAACAGCTGCTTCTCCCCTGTCCTGTGTGAGCCTGCCCCACTCTGCCTCTCCCCATCTAAACAAGCACTGCAGGACCAAGTCTCCCACAATTTCACTGGTGGCCTTAAGTCATTTGCATTCAACATGAAATAAATTGGCTTGGGAAGACTTTATAGCTGCATTTTCTTTTTCTTTTCCAAAGGAACCAGAAAGAATAGGGTTTTTCTTTCAATGGACGAAATTCACTTCAGAATTCACCAAGGTTATTTCTGTTGTGACAGGACTCAATTTAGCCTGAAACATACTTTCTTCTTACTTTGCATTCAATCAGATATATTATGACTTAACACTTGCATATAGAAATGAATTATACCTGATTGACTTTTTTGTAAATTCACATACTCCACACAAGTATAAAGAAAAGAAACCTTGCGTTCATTTCTGTGCTGCATGTGGCTCTTTAGCTCCACTGTCTGGTAATGATTTAAAATTTTATAAAGACAAGTAAAATAATTTATTTTCTAATCTAAGTAAGATGTCACTGTTATGCTTCACAAGACAGGGGTATTTAAGGTGCCTGGGTGGTATAGCTGGCTGTCAGTTATAGTAGATGAAAAACGCATATTGGTGTTAAATGCTTGTTTGCTCTTATATTAAGCCTGTCTAGCATTTTCCTTGTTATATTAATTGGAAATTAACTCAAGTTATAGAACTCAGGTTTATTACTTCCAGGGCTTTGTGTATTATGAATCAGAATCCTGGATTGTTCCATTTAAGGAGAGGAGCATTCAGAAACTTAAGAGATGCCCTTTAAGTATTTCCTTAGCCTGTCTTTCCTTTTCTGTTCTTCAGATAATTATCACGAGCTCAAAAATACAGTTTGTGAGAAATTAGTTCTATTCCTTTTTCTATCCTCCTATTGTTAAACTTCTTTTGATGAGGGTTTGATACTTTTTTAGTGCCAATCTGTATCCTGGGAGGTGGGAAGAGGCAGCAGAAGAAGGAAAGTTTTTAACTTTCTTCTTTAGATCTAGTACTCAAGATACCATGGTGAGAACCCTGGTACACACAGTTAGTCAGGTGGGCAGACAGAAATCGACTGACTAAGCAGACAGTCAAGTGTCCTGAGAAATGCGTTTTCTTTCAAACCAGCACTGCTGGCTTTGAAAGAAGTACTAGGCAGCTACACAGTCTTTACTGTAGAAAAGATGAAGAACATTCAAAGCCAAAGCCTGCCCTGTTGACTTTCTTCTATCAGAGGACCTGATGAAAAGGCATAAGTCTGAGTTTTATTCACATGCACCCAGTATAACTGCTTCAACCCATAGACGTGGCAAAAACATCATCCACCTTTTTGCAGAACTTGCCAGTGGTGTCTTCTGCATTTCTCAAGCCAAGGCCTCAATTGATTTAAAATCTGGGGAATGTAGAGTAACATTTTTGAATGTTTTCTAAAAAGAAAATTAAAAGCAAATATAAAAGGCATGTAATTTCACCCCTTGTAACTTTGTCCACCCCCTACTCCCATATCATATTACCTGTCACCTTGCTCGTGAGCTTTTGTTACACCAGGTCTAAATACATTAGAATGCCTCAGCTGAATGATAAACATGTCTTCCTATATCTGTTTATTTGCTATAGTTCAATAAAAAGAGAAATGTTATGTTTTGAGGAAACTAGAGAAACTAAATTAAATGTGACAGAGAGTCCACCACTGGATTAAAATAATTAAAAGAAAGGCCTCTTGTATTTTCACAGGCAGTCTTCCTGGCCTTAGGTGTAGTAAGATGAATATAAGGATTCAACAGGAGCATTTTTCAAAACTAGTCTTCTCTAGAAGGACTTACATGGGGATATTATTTCTTTTATTTCTTTACAAAATATTTTTAGAAAAGTAGCCACATATTTATGAATAAGAATTTCAGTCTGACATGCTGTACCTATAGGTATGGTTATCCACACACCATTTAATTACATTTTCACAAAATAATTCCATTATTCAATGCTGTCATAGGTTATAGTGTAAAATGGATTCCCAAAAAAAGTATTCTTTTACCATTTTCATGAACTGCTGAGGCCAGGTGGTGGTGCTCCCTGCCTGTTCATCCCCCCCTACTCCTTCTTCCCGCCTCCTCCTCCTGGCTTATCTCCTGTGAATGGCCCATTAAGGCTTTGCCCTATGACTCACCATCCCATTGTGAGATGCTCCGCCCAGGGGGGAGGAGCCAAGCATTCCCACCAGGTATAAGTCTNCATAACTGCAGATTTGCTGTAATCTGTAGAATACCTCCTTACCCTTCAAATTTGCCAGTTAGTTTTAACTATGGGATTTAGTGTGGAGTGTTGGACCCTCTGTGCAAGATGCACAGTGTGTCATTACTGCATTTATTGAGTGTCTTGGTCTCCAGTTCTCAGACCCTGCTACCATTAACCACCATCTCTCTTTTGAAGATCACACCTGCCTACTGATAAGAGGCAGGTTTGATTTTTCAGATGAAGACATCAGATGCAGCCTACATGTTCTTCTCCTTCATGCTGCCACATTCCAATGCTTCTCCCCAGATCTGGGGCACCTCTGACCATTCGGGCTCTCTCTGTGTGCCTATGCTCTGTGCTTACCTGGAAGGTGCTGCCGTGCCCCCAGCATTGGGCTGTGTTTTCATACATCATCTGCTGATCAGGGTGTGCACAAAGTAAGTGTTGCTCCTGTCTCTCCTGCTCCTCCTCCAGATGTCCTTCCTTATCTTTCAGCTCTAAAGCCCAAAGAGGAGGACTACCCAAATATACAAGTGTTCATGAATTTGTTTCTGTGACAGCTCAGGAGATACTTGCCTTACCCTACATTTTTTCCAAGCAAAAGCACAAAAAAGCTAGGAAACCTGAAGACATTTATTTATGCCCATAAAAATAGTGCATTGAGTACAATGTTTGCAGGTTGTTTTTTAGGCTACCTTCTTATCTCTGCCTGAAGTTAGGACTTCAAGAGTTAAATTGAGGATGAGTTTCAACCTTGTAGTCTGTTTGTTCGTAGGTCATTTTAAAATGTCAGCACTTATACTGATAACTTATTAAATCTGATCTTAAACAGTCTAGTGCTTCTCAGTTTTAAAGTGGGCCTTTCATTTCACCTAAAAATATGCATTTTTTTCCTGACAGATGAATAATAAGCACACAGGAAAAATAGCTTTTATAACTGACTGGTTGAACTTGAAAGTGTATGTTTTGTATGCATAAAAATGTACACAGGCCGGCAGTGTCAAAGCCTTAAAAGGAAAGACCATTATGGCTTCTCCTAAATGCAGCTATGCTGCTAAATTGCCTGTGATCCTAGAGAGCAAATCTTGCAAGAATAATCTATGTTTTCTTACTCAGTGGTAAAAGTCAGGTTCCCTTGAACACACGTCTTCCTACAGCACTCCCATCTCCATTACCTGACATGCAGTTTTTCAAATATTAAAGCATTTTTTCAAACTTTTTGTTGCCTCACAAAAGACTACTTGAATCTGTGTAAAATACAAGGAAAATTAAAGACAAAGTAAAAGGATATGCAAACCAGGAAATATTCTAGCGATGCGGGCCATGTCAAACAGCATCAGACACACAGAAATTAAGTCTTATTATCTAAGCAAGTTTTAACACATTCCTACTAGGTTGCTTTGAGAGTTGTTAGGCTGTACTACTGTGTGGAAGATGTGATCTGCATCCTAGGTTACAATGTAAGATGTAACCAAAAGTGTGTATTCTGTTATCATCTTCACAAGATGACAAAGCAAGTGGAGCAGTGTTCTTTACCTCTTCCATGACACATCCCTGATAACTCCCTCCAGAGGGATATCTTCTGATAATGGGCCATCTAGCCTCACCTCAGGACTCATAAAATTGCATCATCCCATTGTGAGATGCTCTGCCCAGGGGGAGGAGCCAGGCATTCCCATGTGGATGTAATCTGGGGTTTGGAACACCACAGGCAGCCCTTACCTACTGGATTCCCAGAGGACAAGAGCTACCATTGGACCTTCAGGTGAAAAACCAGACCTTTCTACAGGATCACCGCTTCAACAGGATCACTTCATCTGGACTGCTACCACCACCCTGACTAACAGGGTGTCAGGTTGTATTCTGACTCTGTCAGTGTTCTTGTACTATTGCATTTATTTTAATTTTCCTATTAAATTATAATTCTGACTTGCGATCTCCCACTGGTTTGTTTTCAAACTAGTACAATCTGTTACCTGATTACAAGCTGAGCTTTCCTTTCAAGTACCTTTATAAGGCAACTTCATTTGAAATGGGGTGAGGAGTCTTCCAGCCCTGTATAAGCAAAACATACCTATAGAGGATCATAGATATAAAATCATATCAAATGAATTTTGCTGTCTGATGGTTGTCTGCTGGTTGCCTAATTTTTGCTTTTCAGCAGGAACTGTTGGTGTTTAGTCCATGATAATAGAAGGCAAATGTCCACCACTCAAAAGCTATTTTGTCAGTCGTTCAGTAGGAAAGACACTGAAATTGTTATGTGTATAAGAATTAATTCCTCTTTCATCATGTAGACTATCAAGGCTAATGCTAAGTCAATATCATGCAACATTGAGTCTAATTTTTGGCACCCAGCCATAATCTTTATCCTGTCATTTAATAATCAGTTTAGGCCTTCTTCTAAGCATGAAGACATCTATTCCCTTGATTTACAAACCAGGATATTAAGAACATAGCTCCATGATATACTAACATTGGTTGCAAAATGACTCAAGTGTTTAAAACAATCTTTTGCTGACTTTTTTTAAACTCAGAACATTTTAGTGATCAGATTTATGGAGCACCCCAAAATAACAGTTTTACTATTAGAATGAGGGGTGGAAAAGCAAGACATTGCTGCTACAGGGCAAGAATGACTGGGTAAGGGCAGAAAAAACTGAAAACAGCTTCCTCACAGTAGGAAACATCTGTTTTGGACCAGATTAACAATTCATGTTTACTGAATTTCCATATTGTTCTGAAAGTTGTTATTCAAAACCAGTCAAAGCCAAATGCTATTACAAGTTTATTTGATGGACTGGAAAGTAGATGGATTTCGCTGACAGGTGCATGATGAATGAACTTGGGAAAAGAAAATTAAAATAACAAAGTCCAATATATTGCTTACTTCTTAGGAGATAGACGCTTGTAGTCATTTATATTCAAGATTCACAGACAGCAAATATCCTTAACTATTTAAATGAATTTTTGTCTATTTTAAGCTTTCAAGCAAGTTGTGTATTAAAAAGTGACCCAAACATTAGATTTAGATAAGAATTTTTACAATACCCAAGGACTCACCTGCACAGGAAAGAATCCTACTTAGTTAAACAAAAGGCTGCTTCAACTTTTTTTATCTGTACTTATGAGATTTTCTAAGTCACAAAGTTTTAAACAAAGCTAGAATCTGTTATTTCAGAATTCTAACTCATAATATAAATGCAAATTACATCACAATCAGAGGAATGGATTCATCACAAACAGTGTCTTTATGGAAAATGTTGAGGAAGAACACTGCAGATGAAGGAAGAAAATCTCATTATGCCACTTTGAGAATGTGTGATTGTAATAGTTCTTGACATCAACTAGCTATAGATCTTATGGAAAACCACATAGGGAGCGAACACAGAATCTTTCATCAGAAACAAATTGATACTTAAAACTCTTGCAAGAAGCACTCAGAACACGTGTCCTGAAGGTGCTCTTTGGGAAGTTGAGGAAAGGAACCTGTGATATTGAGGAAAGGGGCCTCCCTCCCTAAAGGCAGGGACCAGATAGGAGACGTGTTTTCATGTCATCATCTGTTTTCCTGTCAGTACCAGAGCCACTGGAGGTAGACCTTCAGCCTCCTGTGTCCAGTGTAGTTGTTCTGCAAAGCATGTTCCTCTTTTCCTCTCTTCTTCACACAGAGAGGAAGAGCCAAAATAATACAGAGGAGAGATGATACAGTCCCAGAACAATGGCAGAGGTTTTGTGCCCTGACATTCATATCCTGTTCCTGGGACCAAACCCATGACCTGAGAAACCAGAAGAGACTTCTGTCCCATGCATGTTACAGATGAGCCCACCATGCCTCCCTCAGTGGGTCACCTCACAGAAACAGAAGGTGACCAGAGCACGAGTTGCACGAGCTCTGCCTAACTTGCCTCTCAAAGTAATTCTCCCATTCAAGAGAAGGAGAGAACATTTCAAGCACAAAGCCTGGTGAGGTAAAAGAGCAAACCACAGAGACCATGAGCCTTCCCAGTCTAACAGGAGAATGAAAGATATTGAAAATTCCAGTTTTGAGGTATCATGTCAGAAGGATCATGGTTAGGGGTGCTGGAGAAGCCCAGTTTGATGTTTCATTTGATGTCAGAATCACTTTGAGTTCTGTTTTATTTTCATTTTTCTTCTGCTTTACAGACTTGTTGGGTTGCTTGCTCTTACAGGAAAACAAATTGACTGCTGGAAAGATTTGTATTCAATGAATAGATAAAACTCTAGACTAAGGAAAGATCTGTGCTCCTACCTGGGTTATGTATAAATCCTTCAGCTCTTAAAAAAGGTGTGACCTTACATATCTAACATTTTCCTCGATATGCCTGCTTGTGTCCCAAAACCAAGGAGATAACACCCTGATCCAGTCTTCCTGTTTTCTCCCCATGTTGTAGCAATCCACCCCCAAATCCTCAGTGGTCCAGGCTGTCTGTATGTTAGAGTATGCTTGGGAGCACTTTCCTCGAGTATCTTCAGATTTCCAGACCACAAACATATGCATCAAGTGTTGTGGAATTTATGATGGTCATTATATTATACATAATAATATTAAAAATAGAAACCCTTGGCTGTTGTCCATCCAGCTGTACAGGGGATAACCCATCCAGTTTATATATAACAGAAAACAATTTCAGCTCTGGTTTATTATCTGAGATTTTCCTCTGTTGAGGACTCTCCTGCACAATTTATTTGAAACAGTCCAAAAATAAAAAAATTTTTAAGGAAGCTATAGAAAGCTACCAAAACAACTGTGCTAAGGCATTTATAAACATCAAGTAAAAACCAAAATGCGCCATTATAATGTTGAACACCTGGAATTAAAAAATTTCTCAGGCTTCTGCCAAAAATGATTAGCTCCTAAATAAATATTGTTGAGATGTATTTAAAGACACCATTTGCAATTCACATCTGATTTATTTCCTAATTAAACAGTGCTTGCAAAAGTAGTAATAATGAAATGCATGTAAATTCATCTGCTACTAATACCCAGAGTGATACAGTGTCTTCACATTTCCTACTTGTATCCAGAGCATTTATGAAATCCTGAGCCTCCGACAGCGTTTCTCACATTATTTTCAATTGGGTGGGGAGAGGTTAAAGGAGGGTGAGGAATTTGTATGCGTGAAACAATAACATTGATTTAAAGAGACCTTGTGAAACTATTTTAGTTTCACAAAATTAATTTGTTGTTTAGAATAGACAAAGTTCATGAGTAAAGGGAGCTCTATTGGAAAGGTTTGCCTGGAGAGCCATGCAGTAAATTTCTAATATAAAAAATATCTCCTTAAATGTCATATACACCTGCCAGAAACCCACTCTAAAAACACTTCTCCAGACCTTATCCTGCTGAAACTGCACACAGCATGTAGGATAAAAGTACAGTGTTCATTTTAGGAACAGAGCCTCAGAAAGTTGAAACATATGACCTTGCTGGGATGATGAAACTGCTTTGTAGCAGTTTTATCATCCCCAGGGTCTTTGCACACCAGTTGGTAAAAGTTCAATAGAACTTGGTTATTATTTATACTAATCACATAGCATAAGTGTTAATAATTAAAAAGGTTGATACTTTAAGCTCAAATCTCTCTTCTGATTTTCAGCACTTATATGAAACAAATACGCTGAACAGAGAGAACAAGGCAGACACTTTAAAAGTGTTTGGACACATTGTTTGAATAAAATCTATGATTCCTTTTTTATAGGATCTGCAGACTACTTGTATAGGAATTATTAACTACTTGCCCAACTTTTTTATGCTCACAAAACCATTTGCAGAAAGAAAAGATCATGGGTATGCACATGAACACATTTATATCACATTTATGCAACTGGCTTGAAAACACTGTGTGAGTTTGTGGAAAAAAACAGCCAACATCGGTGACTGACACTCTTGAGTAGCCAAGACTAAACTGTGTTAAAATAAACCACTGAATTTATTTCAAGACATAGATAAGCAGAAAGTCAGTTCGGAGCCGAAATTATATTGAAAACTACTAGATTCTGGTTGGATTCACCTGTGTTCGTATCTTTTCATATTCATAAAGCTTTGGAGGTAATCTAGGTAGCAAAGACAAAACACTTATTTCAGCCTGCTGTGAGACAGGGACCTTGTTCATCCAGTCAGGTGAACAGCAGCTAAAGTATTTGATGACAAGTCAGGCTCGGGATTGAAAATTCATTGGAAAGCCATCTTATTTCATTATTCTTCTTTATATTCCCTTCTGATATTAGCTGGATATGTTCAGGCACAAATATATTCCCCAAACCAGGTCAAGGACACAGAGAACCCAGGATTTGGCAAATTCTGTTTGACCAGCTCTGCAGATTCGAACAAATCAAAGTCTGTTCATGAATAGTCTGCAAATACAGAAGGAGGCTAAATTTGTCAAATTCTTAACTCTACCGTGTTTGCCCAAAGCTACTTCCTTGTTCCAAACACCCATTAGTTTCAGCTGATGTTCTTTATGTACTCACTGTAGGAAAAAATCCATACTGGGAATAATTGAGGTGCTTTGAACTTCAGAGTAAAGAAGCTTACTCCAAGTTTCTGAGAGTCTATACATGGATTTGACTCTGGCAAAATGCTGGTGCTTCTGTAGTCTATCACCTTTATTTATACAACAGGAGCAGTTTAACTTGAATGAAGGAAAGTCACTCTGAAACAGAGGTCTCAGACCCTGTGGTTCAGCAAGCCTAGGATGATTCCCTTACGTCTGACCCTCAGACCCAAATGCCAGTCAGCCAAGCCAAGCAGACCCTCTCAGTATCCCCGTATGTGCTGCTATGTGCCACATGTATGCAAGTGTGCAGTGAAAGTCACCCATGGTTCAATTGGCTTCTCCACGTACTGCCTTATGATGGAAACCAAGTATCCATCAGCATATACCCATCTGTCAGCTGCGGAGAGACACAGACCACAAGCATCCTTTAAGTTCATCCCTAAAGTGACTGAAACAAAATATATGACACTCAGTATTCTTGTTTCTTTCTTTTTTTTTTTTCATTTTGCTCATGCTTGACAGGCAGTAGGAAAACTAACATTTTTATTATTTACAGCTATGGAGCTCTCCAATACAACAGAGCTGCAATTTTAAGTTGGAAATGTATTGTTCCAGCTTTAGCAATGAGTATATAATCCATCTCTTCTTTTTCTTACTTTGTTTCTTCTCACTTAGATGGGATGTGACTCTAATTTGGGGTAGTTTCCTTGCCTTCTGTGATGCCTGGATAATGTCTTTAATTTGGGTATTAGACTGATCTAGTTAATTGATTATAGCATACTCTCAAGGCCTCACTAAAGCTTTCATGGACCTCTTACATAGTACTTAGCATAACTGTTCAACTGGCAGAAAGAAAGTCTTATCTTCTCTCCCCAGAGGTAGCTAATCTAGCCTCTAAATCTAGTAAAACTTGCAGCAACTATTGAAAAACTACACAAAATTTCATAAGATCCACAAGCAAAGTTTTCCCTGCTAGTTTTCAGTTACTGATTAAGCCTTGTTTTCTATTTCTTTTTCAGTAACAAATGGTGACTGATGAAAGCTTTTCACTGCAAATCAAAGGCATTCATCCTGTTTTCTGTAAAAACTGGGGTAGTGACAAATCCATGAATGCTTTGGCTGAATCTGTTCTTTGTAAGAACTACAGCTTGGCCCAATGTATGTGCTTGAACACCATAATATATTTTATCCACTGCATGACACTAAGAGCAATTACAGGAAGTTTAGCCTAGTGCTTAAACAGAAGACTAGACCCCTGCTTTCTCTGGTTTGGCTCTGCCACTGAGGTTTCAAAGGTAATTTACAATTTTGGAGGCATTCATTGTTTAAAATGTAAAAGGTCCCTGTGCTTGGAAAGCAGAATACAAAATGCACATGAAGTTAAAGATCAAATTTTAAGGCTGCTCTAAAGCTCCTTCAAAGCACTGCCACTGATTTCAGCAATCTTTGGGTCAGTTTCTCAGGCCATTACTTTTGTGCCTATCAGTTGGTAGCAGAAGACAGATGAAACGAGTGCTTTGGACAGGCAGCACAGTTAAGTGGAGCTACAGGTCAGAAAATTTATGTTCTGACCCTGCATCTGCCACCAATGCGAGCCCTGACAAATCACTACATCCCTCTCCATCTCAGTGGTAAAATAGGATGATACCCACCTTTTAAGGCACTGCACTTTGTGCTCCACCAGCAGCAATCATTCTATGACTGGGAGGCTCAATTATTTGAAATACTCTGAGATGTAAGATGGTCTGAAGGTATGAAGTGTTATCATTAATAATAATAATGAAAGTGCAAAAAAAATAATTTCCAGTAAATTAACACAGAACCACAGATCAGTTTCAATCTTGTGGGTTTTAAGCGGAGCATTTCTCCCAAGGGCTACACTACGATCTTTCCCCCTTCATTCATTTCAACCAACAGTTAGCTTCAGATTGCTTTTTAAATATTTAATAACTGCTTGGGACATTTTATTTTATGGTGATTCCACATCATGCATCCCTGGGCTTCTTAATTCAGCACCAGAGTTTAGAACAAACAAAGCCAGTTAATTCCTCTGTGTGTAGATCAGACAACCAACCCTTCCTTGGAGTTTCCTGAAGGTCAAGTGAGACATCCAAAGGAGATTTTTTTTTCATTTTTCACACCCTTCTTTCCACCCACCATCAAATCAAGCAAAGCTTCTCTTAATCATTATATCAGGGAGACAAAAAGTTATAGTGCAGAGCAATGGACCGGAATTTCACACTCCATTTGCACAATAACTCTGAGGGCTGCTAATGTGCTGTTTGCTTTTTAGCAGGCATCTCTGCAGTCATCACTGAAATGCATTTTGGCGCTGCTCCCAGGGCAACTTAACTATTTATGACAGCTTGTCTTGAAGTGCCTACATGAACATTAGGATGTCCACGGCAATCTGCAAATTGACCCGTCCACATGGCATTTGAGATCAGATGGAAAGAGCTTTAATAATGTAATGAAAGTTAGGGTAGACGTCATTTTTAATTTATCTTTTTTACTTTCTCTCCAATTTTCCATCCCATCTTTAGGCCAGGATATGTCAAATTATTAAATCCTCCCATATTAGCAGATGCTAATGATCTCTCTCTCACTTGGACTGTCTTTTATTACACATTCAGTCAGACAGTAAAGGGGAAATAAAAACTCTCACCCTATGTAAACCATTTTCCTCCAGAGAGCGAACCTGTTCCACCAGACCCAGCTGTTTGCTTATTGTCCAAGTTGAGTGATGCATGAGTAATTTAAAAGGCAGACATTGTTCCCAACAGCTTTCATTTTCATGCTGCTCCGAAGTTCAGAGGTGGATTTTATTCTTCAACCTTTATTTCAGCTTTTTATTCTCTCCTAGAAGCGAAGCTGCCTGATAAAACATTTTCAGACACACCTAATAACAAGGAAGAAAAAAAACCCCATTCAACTGAGATCCAACTTCAGCCCCCAGCATGAGTGAGGAGTTATGTCAGGGAGGTTCACCAGGATGAGAAAGGTCATGGCTCCTGACTCTGTTGCTGATTTATTCACAGATCAGCTGAAGTTAAGCTACCTCACCTCATTAGGCCCTACTTTCTCTCTTAAAAATTGATGTGTATCTGGAGCAGTGAAAGAGGCAATTTGCTACACAAAGTTATAACAGAAGATGATAGAGAGAAAGAGCGAGTTTCTTCCCATCTTTGTACCTTTGTTTCCCTTAACCTGGTTTGACTATAAATATTTTCTGTAGATATTGGCTTTAAATATATGGCTGTGTAGTGCACATTGCAATTTACCCCATGACCCATCTCCTGAGGTGATAATTATCTTCCTCTCTCTCCTCCACAGGGTTAACAACATTCTCACATCTCTCTTTGCTAGGACCTTTCCTTCCATGGATACCAGTCACCTTTTTCCTTCAATTCTCAATCTGATCAGCATAATTAAATTACATTGGAGTCACTGATCCCAGCTTGCACTGTGAAGTTTGTTGCTTTTGTTCTAATGAGCAAAAGGGTTTGTGTATTGCAAACTTGTCCATTTTTCTTGTTATCAGGAGATTCCAACAAAATACAGTCTGTCTCTAATAACAGTCTTTTTTTATAATCATAAACCACAAACCCATGTGTTTAGGTCTGTATATACATGTTTTTTTAAAAGGGTCTATAAACCACCTAGCAAAATGTGATCTCAGCCTCTGTAAGATCTCCATGTCCAGCAGTGCTGCAAAAATGTTCATAACCTGATAAATACAGACGCCTTCAGAAATAAAGGGAATTTTATTAGGTCCCTTTAAAACAACCCCCTGTACATTTCAAGGTATGACCGGTTTCCAAGTTTAGGTGTAGGTCTGTGAAAGCGAAGTGGAAGAGCAGTGTACTCTGAGGAGATGCCTGTCTAGACAAGTTGCCTTAACTTGTTCTATCACTGCTGTCATTGGTGCAACTCCAGCACTGCTAACATCACCTGCAACACGCATGGGCTTCATGTAACTGAGAAGTGCTTGTGGTTAAAATTCTGACTGTAAGTCCGATCTAGTTTTTCTCTCGTTCTTGTGACAAGAAGGCTTGCACCAGTAATCGCAGGGGCTGGGAGAATCCAAGGAAAGGGGTTACAGTATGGTCAAGGACAAACACTACTGCAGAGCAGCATGGCTGTTTGCTGTGCACGACTTAAAAAAAAACAGAAGCCAGAAAGCCATCTTTATGGTAACAAAAATGATAACTCAAAAAAAATGCATTGGTTTTGCTCTTCAGAGAGAAACAACTGAATTTTATTTGCTGTGGAAAGCTTAATTTATTCCTGATTGTATGTGCACCACACAAGGCTGAGCAATACGCAGCTCCTCATGCCTGAAGAAAGATGGCAGAAATTCATGGAAAAAAAAACCTCAGCTGAAGCTGGCTGAGGTGATCGGAGCCTTGGGAGGGCAGGGCCCCATGCTGCCACCCTCCACTGGGTAGGATCAGCTCTCATCAGCACTTTACAGCTTTGTGCAACTAATGATGCTCTTAAACAACTGCTAAAAACAGTGGTCTGGTTTTTTAAACAGTAAAATATCAGTCTCTTCAGCCTTGTCTTAAAATGGGATATAAGCTACAACCATTAATTGCACACAGATTTCTTGCATAAAGTGTCTTTTTGTAAAGTTTCACTGCATTCAATATCCTAGAAAAAGACACTTCTGAAATGCAGTATTGGTCTGGAGAAGATCATCCTGGATTGTTGGAGGTTTTGTTGGAGGATTTGTTGGAGGTTTTTTTATTTTGCTTCAGTTTTATTTGGTTTTGCTTGCTTGTTTGTTTAAAGACAGATGGACAAAGAACAAGAAACAGAGTCAAGAAAAGGAAATTGTAGTTGCCTTAGTCTCAGACTTTCGACAAGAGGCAACATTTCCTGTGATTTAGTATGGTGGATGGAATTGTATCTTCTGGGAGAGACTATAGATTACAAACCCTTCCTTCCTTGTGGCTGCAGACATTAGTCAGCCCCAGCTTACTCAAGACAGCAGCAGGGATTCATTCCACAACTGTAATAATTCACAAAATAAAATGTTTGTTGGTTTTGTGTTTTTTTTCCCAAAGACCTGATCTAGTGTCAGTATTCTCAGCAATAAAGCTCTCATTGCCTAAGGAGTGGTGTATGAAATAACAGCTACAAAGAATTCATCCCATTCCTGCCTTCCTGGACTGACAAATACAAGATCTGTTGTGTCTAAGCAGCATTCTTGAACTTAGCAGCAATGTGAGTTGCACTGGCTAGTCAATTCGCTTTGGTTGCTTTGTCTGTTTTAAAGTGAAATGTGGCCTGATGGATTTTATTTGGGTTAGTTTGGGGTTTTTTACTACTGAGTCGTTGCTGCTCCAGAGAAATCACTCCAGCAAGCCGTCTGGGAGCTATCGTCTCACTGCCTAGTCTTTTACATAATGTCCAAAGTTACAGAGAAGGTAGAATAAATAAGGAATATTGTTTCTCACATCTGAATAGAGTTTTAGTTGCAAAGTTTACGTCTCCATCACATAAAGAATCGCTTTCATTGGAGAGTTTGGAGCCTGCCAGCTGGTACATCATTAAGACAGCTCTTAGATCATCTCTTGGAAGACAAGGCAAACTGGCCTGTGTTCACCATCTCTGTGACGTGGTTTTAAAGACCTCAAGTCATCTCTTTTCCAGGCTCAAAGAATCCCTGGACTCACAGTCATTCATCATGTGAAAACAAATCCCGCCCATTATCTGAATCTGTTTAACTGTACTATATCCTTTTAAAGACAATTAGAATAGGGCTGCATACCACACAGCTGCAGCGTGGATTTCTGGAATGCTATAATGATGCTTCCTATTTCATCCACTCACTTGATCCTAATGACTAGATTGTATTTAAGACTGTTGTTCAGCACTGCCATAATTTTCCCAAAATTTCTTACTCTAAGTGAAACATCTCAGTCTTGCTCACAATAAGCTTAAAGCCCATTGTTTTGTATAAATCAATATCAATCATATAAATAGTTAATTTTATGTTATGAAAGGAGCTATATAAATGAGAAACTTTGTCATCTCTCTGAAACATACCCCTAGCTTCAGCTCCAACATGCTCCAACATGCTCTTATGTTTTGATCTATTATTTGAAGGTCATTCTCATGAGATGGAAAGTATATGTATGTGTAAATAAATAATGAACAAATACTTTAAAAATTATTTTTTCAATTTCATGTAGCATTCATGGAGGATAAGGGCTGACAGTCCTGGGTGAAGATGAAGACTACCACTTACAGAATGAAAGTAGAGCAAACCTTCCTTACACAGCCTGCCCTCAATTAGAGCTGGGTGAATATTTCAAAAGAAAGTATTTAAGTTCCAGTCTTACCTTCTCATCTATAGGCAAAGGAGCTGATACCTGTAAAGAACATTCATGACATCTCTGGGACACCATGTTCACTCAAACGTCTTCTGGTTGGTTGGGCAAACATTTAACAAGGCCAAAATAATATTGTCTTATCTTTTCTGTATGTAGATTTTCAATAGAAAGTTGTGGTTACAGCAAGCTCACATTCCTGTTATTGTCCATGTGAAATTAGAAAAAATAAAATCCTTCTGAAGCCAACTCCATTCCATCTTCACATGTTATCAAATCTGGAAGTAACCAGCTGTAATGCTGATTTTCCACCTGTCAGCTTTTGCAAGTCCACCTCTACACATGCATAGTGTTTTGTCTATTTTTTCTGCATCCCTCTTTGCATTTCCCAAAACATATACTATGCATCAGGCTTCCCTCACATCTAGGTTGGAAGAAAAACATGCTCTGACCCTATGATTCTGTTTGTGTGGGAACAATTCCCATGGCCAGCTGAAGGTAATCTCCATCCACTGCTCCGAGTGCCTGAGGGAAGCCAAGAGGTGTCCCAGCATCAAGTGGCTGCAGCTAAGCCCTTATTGTCTCCCGTGGACCTCAGTGACTTTTGAGAAGATAGGACTGCTTGCTTCTGCATATAGTTTTTAAATTCTTTTTAATCCTGAAAGCAGCACTGAAATTAATAAAATTCTCTCAATTTTTTACAAATACAGGTAAAACACTTCATTGTGTAGGTGTGCACTTACTGCGCACAATTTCATAATTTAAATTTTTTATGAAAGATAAATATGTTTTCTGGTTTTCAAAACTGACAGTGGCAAAATGTGCATGATGACAAGCATGAAGGTTCTATATGTATATATATATAGCTGGAACTGAATATAAAAACAGCCATGAAAAATATGTGAGTATAACTGTTAAACAAACCCTTGCAATCCCCAATTTCACAGTACAATTTTGTCAACACATATTTCATCCTTTCTCAATTCGTGTAAAAACCTCCTTGCATTTTATAATCTAAAATCCAAGAGGTGATGACATCTTACTGAAAAAAAGCCAACCAAAAAAAAAAGGAAAAAAACCAAACAAAACTAAATTTACACCAAAATGTAAATATGCTACTTAATTTAAACTATTAGAAACCATATTCTTTCAGCTGCTGAAAAGCCTTTGCAGATAAAGACTGGGGGGAGGTGAAGAGGGATTAAGCACTGAAAGAAACTATGATGCCAAAAGAAACATACAGCTTCTGTGGGGATCAGGGACTCTTTTCTCTGCAATGTGTTCATAAATTTTATCCTGAGTGTATATCGTGAGCAGAAAGTCAAGGATTTAATATTGCTGTCAGTAAGTCAGCAGCATGTTAGGAAGGTTTTATATTAACTCCCAACATACCACTCTCCTGGTGCACCTCAAATTGACCTGCACAGTGCCTTCCTACATCCATTCCAGCTCGCCCCTGCCCAGACCTATTGGCTCAGAGGGGGCTTATACAGCACCTTGCTACTCCAGCCCAAAAGGTCACCAGTGGCTGCCATCCACATCATAATTCTCACTTTCTTCTGAAACTCCCTGCAGCCTCTTTTGCTAAAGCTCAGCTCCTTCATGCCAATGCCCAGTAACTTTTTGACTTTTCATTCCTGTTGCTTTCACAGCAGCCAGTCCTGTTCCTCGTTTGTCAGAGGAAAAACTTTGGAAACCACTGACTCAGGCTGAATTTGAATCAGCAGCCAGCTCTACATCCTGTTTAGAGTCACTTGAGCCACTCAGCCTGTAAGAACTATTAATCTCACCTATCTGAAAGTCCTATTAATTCTCTAGACAATAAGTTATTCATTACAGTTATGCATATTATAATAGGCATATCTCATAGCACCAAAATGCTGAAGGGATGAAGGCCATATAAGTAATCTGCAGATATAGAGGGAGTGCTAGCTCATAGGAGTATGAAAACTGAATGGCATGATATATTTTGTCAAAGCTGAGCTTGGAAGTTGCCTTGTTGTGTTAGGAATGTATTCTGACTATTTCCTTAACCACAGGAATATCATTCATGTCATAGTGCCAGATTCAGTCACTTAAGGACTGACAAATATATTACCTTGAAGTCAGCTCCAATGACTTAAATGGGGGCATAAGAGTTTCTGAACGACAGTGATTTCTACTGTCTGCTCAGTGAAACATAAAACAGTGCCTAAAGAGAATAGGAACTTCCAGTTTAAATAGCTTGCAGCCAGTAACACGATTCTCCTTGCATTGAGGACTAACTTTGTTTCACTGGGACTCCAGTAGGCATCACCCATTTAGGCATAGAGATTTGGCAGTATATGTGCTTACATCAGTCCTGGTTTCTAGGTCACACAGCTTAAGGTGCAGCCTAATTACATAGGGAATTGTCTAATCAAGATGACTGGGCTGGAGCAGCTTGGAGGCATCAAAGCCGGCTCCCTGCCTTAGGACATGGTTTCCAGCCACAGGGTTACTGTGTTAGTTATGTTTAGCAAAGCTGAACAGAGTGAGTCACAGCAGAAATTGAAGTGAAAGTCCTACTGAGTGATGTTCTGTTAAAAGAAATGCTCAAACTTTTTATTTGAGAACTGAAGGAAGCACCTTCTGATTTTGAGAAAAAATAAAAGAACATAGAAAAGGAGAAAAACACTTTCCATGAGACTGCAAAGATTTTCAAAAGGAAAATACATCAGTAAATTTTTTTTCCCAGTTCAAATCCAAGTAAAGGTTAGTTGCAATTCTTTAGCTTGGAAGTAAGTGCTGGAACCCTGGATTCTGAGAGTTTTAATCTCTCAGAGCTGACAAGTACAGATCCACAAAAATACGCTGCATTTGATCTGAGGCCCTGGAAAAGGCTTCCAAAACTAGGTGGTAACACTGTTAGTGTGTAATTGTTAGAGGTTGTTAGTGTGTGATTGATAGAACTGTGTTATATCACTGGGTGAAGATATAGAATTCTAGGGTTTGGGATCTAGTAATATATATATACAGGTGACAAGATGGTGGAATTGGGGTGGTGGTTAGTACTTGTTCTTCCTTCTTCTTTATAAGTTTGAGCAAGTTACTGACTGGACAGAAAAATCCGCAATGCTGAGGTCAAGTTAACAGATTATTGGGTTATAAGTAAAAATAAATTTGTTAGCATAATATAATTGGATAACTTGGCCTTCAAAAGGTCCTGAAAGAACTCAACCTCGGCCATTTTTCACCTTGTTAACTTAGAAGCACATTCTGTGTAGTTGTAACTTAGATGAGAAAAAGTAAACATCCAAATCTAAAGAAGAAACAGCATCTCCTGTGTCTTGATCCGGGCTTTGAGTAAAAGAACTAGACAGAAGCAAAGAAAGAAGAATCTGACAAGTAAGCACATAAATAAATTATAAAACTATACATATTCTTTATAATACTTTCATATGAAATTTTAAAAACAAGCCCATTCTTCCTGCCTTCTGTCAGTAAAGCCTGTCTTTGGCCAATGCATGTTTTATTATTTTGAGAAAAGCAATTAGCTATTTAGCTGCAAGTGCTAAACTCAAGTGTCACTGAGAGGAGAATGGGAAAATCTATCTTGAGAGCAAGAAATCTAGTTTTTAACAAAGACTGAACACGAAAACTTTAGCTGAAGGCAGCAGAATCTAGCTTAGACACACTAATGGTTTTTGTCACCTGGATTTCCATTTTCCAGTCATCAACTCTTCAGCCTCTTTCAAAATAATTTCTTAGCTATATGAAGCACTGGTTCCAGAAACATGGGTTTTGTTATTCATCCTCAGGAGGCAGCTCAGCTAATTCTATCTGAATCAAAGAGTGGAAACAGATTCTACATTAATCAAACAGGTACCCAATGTTTCTTCTAATTATATGATAATCATATGGTGTTAGTATTTTGTATGCGTGTATATACAGCAGTGAATACAATGCTTATATGCCTGTAACCACAGGAGAGCAATGCCCGCTAATGGACACTATCGGAAAAACACAAGGCTTTTGTCACCTTCCTTATTAGTTGGAGGTTCTCTACCTCAGCATTTATGTTTAAGCAGTTGTTTCAAAACTAAGTTTATACCACCAGTGTCTACTTTGGGCCTAGGTTATGTTTACAAACTTAATACAATATATAATGATTATTTTGTTTGCCATGGCAAACCCGCTACTGGAGGATGCCCATGGGAACACAAAGGAAAGCTGGAAAGCTTAATAGAAAAGGAAGCAAAGGAAAACATTGAAAACACCAAAGAAAGATGAATAGGCTCAACTGAATTACCTGAAGTGAAATTTTGGCATGGTATAATTATCCACCCACAAACTGAGTGCACTATTTGTAATGAGAACCCTTGTAGACTTTGCTAAGGTACAACAGCTTTTCTACCACACAACTGATTCTGTGTCAGAAGGAAAATACCACCTACAGACTTCTAACATCCATTCAGCTGTAAAGGTTCTTTCTGGATCTCCTCAGTCAAATACTGCCTGCCTGAGCCTGGTTATCTAACAAGATCTGATGAATGTACACTGCAAGACAGTCCTACTTAAGAAAAAGTGTTCTTGATACTGTTACAAATGCTTCCACAGTTGTGAGTTTTCCCAAAAGAGAAACTGTCTTTACAGTAACTATTGTAAAAAATCCTGACACATGTTAAGGTTTTCATATCCTATTTATTCCACAGTATCTTTCAATCTCTTTAAAATTCCCTGCTTGCCTGCTTGCAATCTATTTTGCAGCCAGCTCCATGAAAGCACTGTCACTTCCCCTTCTGCCTTTGTCCTTAAGGCTGCTGGTAACCCTGCTGTGAAGGAAGTGAGTATTAACCTATGTATACATCTTGCTGTGATAGGGTTCTCCACAAACACTACCTTGATACACAAGAATTCTCATTTATGTAGAGCAAACATGTTAAGATCAAAGATGCATGCTAATTTCTCCTCACACACCATGCTAATTCAATCAAGTATCTTCTTTTAACTACCTCTTACTCTGGAAAAAGAAAAGTAATACTGAATTTTATGAAGTCTTGTGATAAATGTCAAGTGTAGGCTGGGAACAAACCTTTTGTAAGTTCTATCATAGGACTTGTAGAGTGCTGTTCCATACCACTTAAAATAGCAGCACCAGTGAATCATATAGCTCCTTTCAAAATTATGAAATTCTTCATTCCAGTGACATTGTATATTACCTTTAAGGAGACACCTAGCAGGATAAACTACTTGTTACCTGCAAACAAGGCTTCTCACCTTCTTGGGTCCCAAACAAATAATCTTGGATTTGTTGGTTATTTCAAGATCAATCTACATATAGTCTCAGAATAGCAGAAAATGATTTCATCAATAGGAATTGACCAGTTTATAATCCCAAAATTGCAGTTATATAAAATTTTAAAAGCTATTTTTTGTGTGTGTGTCTGCACACGCACACGGGTGGATGGATAACTTTGTGATGGTTTAAGACTTGCTCCCTGGTGTGCCTGATCGTGAAATTCATAATTTTTTATTCCAGTGCAAACTAAATCTAAGATTACTGAATCTGTTAGAATTGAGGAAATCAAAGGCTGAGATGACCCGGGCAGAGACTTGGAAACTGTCTCCTTTTCTAGATCTCTTCTGCACTGAAAAAATCAAAATCATGAAAATGGAATTTTCGTGGGATATTTTTCCATTCCTTTAATGTTTGAACAATACTCCCCTGGGAAGGATCAACCCTTTGTGCATTGCTATGTAGTGTGTGCATTGCTATGTAGGTTAGAGGGAGAAGAAAAGGAAACACACAGAGAACCAGTATAAAGAAGATAAACTCAGTTTCCCTGAGAAGGTAACCATTACCTGTGAACCCCGCTGTGTACCACTGATTGGATAATTACTTATTTCCAGTATGACTGCTTTAGAGCTTTCCATGAATTTGGCATGGGATGGCAGAGAGCAGCCATCCCTGGATAAGATCATGCGGGCTTTTCCTTTTCATGAGCAATTCATGGTATACACTTTCTGTCAGTTTTAAACTTCTGTACCCTGTTTTAAACAGAATGAACAATGCTTCAAAATGTGTGTAAAAAGCTAAAGTATCTTTATTTAATGAAGGACACTCTGAATATCTGTAAAAATTGTGGATAACTGCCATGTCTTCCATAAAGAATTAAACTGTCAGAAAAAACAATTATGCAGCTTAGCAGCTCAAGCACCATGAAAAGCAGAATTGGGATCTGAGTTCTTATTCTAGTTCATCCCAGTAATTTTATGCACTTAAGCCTATTGCAATGGGTCAAGAAACCTCCTGGGAGAAAGGGTTTGTGAAATGTCTGGCACTTGCTTCTTCTGCTTGGACACTCTAGGGGTCCAGGAACAGATGTAGAATTTGAGCAGGAAAAAAGGAAGCATGAGAATTTTTAGAATGCTTTCAATATTCATGATTTATCAGAAGTCGTGCTTGAGACTGAGTTGCATATGAAAGTTCAAGATAGTTCAACTTTGAGCATGAGCAACATGAAAAGGAAAGTTCAGGTTGATGCAGGAATTCATTGGAGTCTCATTTCAAAAGTTCAAGATAGGCATCTTATTATGGCCAAATCAGAGTATTTCCAGACAAGACTTCTGAACTAAAAGACTAAGCACCTAAGAACTTTCCGAAAAATGTATCTCTTGGGACTTCAATTTCCCATTCCCTCTAAATACAACTATAATCTAGGAAATGCTTCAATTCAGGAGTACAATTAATTCTCTGCAATTTTCTCCCCTACTATATGTACAGAAAATATGCTGATTTCTTCAGCAAAAAGCAGTATCACTAAATAAAGCCCCACACAGAGACCATTCTCCAAATATGGAAACTTTTGCAAAATCCAGAAGATGGTAATGTATTCATTCTGACCAGTGGTTTGAAGCTCAGAAGAACTTGTTTCTGAAGTTGTTCCACTGTGCTTTTGATAACAGACCATCAGCAGAGAGGCAGCTGCTCAAATGGCTCAATCTTAGGTGCATGTCCTAACCACCCCTGCCATGCTGTTTGGTGTCTATTCAAATCTTTTCTATAGTGTGGAATACCTCCAAAAGGAGGATTTTTTTGTTTGTGTTTTAAGCACTATTTGAGGACAATCACCTAAGAAATTATATTCTCCTGTTCACTCATTTTGTGTTGATCCAGTTGGATCAACAAGTAAGTGAATTGGTTTTCTGTTCTCGTTGCTGCTGGCTCCCCTTTCCCCCCTCCCTCACAATTCAGCAAGCAAACCAAGAAGTCCACAGCCCCATGTGAAGTTGTTCACACCAGGCATAGTGCTTGTGTTTCACTGTCTTACTTGTCCTCAAAGTTCTTCCTTTCAGGAATCAGATTATGGGCTCATAAACCTGTAGGATGCTGCTGAAGTGGCTTAAAACCAGCAGCTATTGAAACAAGTTGGAGTATTAATTGAATTGTCTCTCTGATTTTTTCCATTCGGAAAGGCAAAAGGTACAGTCTCCTTCTTATAACTGTGTGCCAACATATACACAATGAGATATTAGCCAAATTCCATGATCTGTCTTCCTGTACGTGCAATTGTTTGTCTTGCATTCCATGTTTATGTGCATGTGTAAAAGATTTTTATGGACTATTGAACAATATCAGTATCCGTAGACCTCGCTCTCCAAAACTAGGAGAGAATGATAGGTCTCTATTCACCAAACATTGTTCATCCTACTGCAGTGGGAAGCGCTTCTTGCTGGAGCAACCTTTGCCAGACCAGGCACTGTCATTCCAGCTCTTTCTGGGGCTCGTTTGCATTAGTGCTCAGTGACCACAGGACTAGATGACTTGTGAAGGTGCCTGATCGGTCCAGCCTTGGCCACCTACTTCCAGACTGCTCTTTCCCAGGGGCCTGCAGCACAGTGCTCTCAGCCCAACACTGCACAGTTCCCACCAGCCTGAACCAATCTGTGGCTCCTCCAAGACTCTGAGTAGACCCTGACTGGTCTCCAGCCCTCTTTTCAGGAGCAGAAGCCCATAGAGGCACCTAGAAGCCATCGATCCTTCCTGACAAATATGTACCCGGCAAGTCCCTGACAAACGATGCCTATCCATAGTCACACTGCTCTTCTGAATGGATAATTAGTGATATTGGATTTTCTTGAGTCCTGTGTGGGTTCATCAAAGACTTCAGGCTGACTGTTTAAGTTCATTCCAGTTTCAGAAAAAATAACAGTGTCAACAATCTCAATCTTGGATTTAATTCACCAAATCTCTTCTGTAGAAGTAGAACAAATATAAGAGAAAGATTTTTGTATAAAATTCCTTTATTTCACCAAGTTCTGTTTTATTGGTTTGGTTTTACTGTCAAAACAGATGCACGTAGACATGGCAATGAGTATTCTGACCAGTTAATTCACAAAGCCTGCTTCTGGCACTGCATGCACTTAAAACTCCACACCATGGAAGTTGCTCCTTCCCCTCAAGGAACTGGGAACACACATTGTTTGGAAAGCAAAAGAAGGCAAGCACAGTGCACTGAAGCTTAATGAACAGAACCTCATCTGTCTTCAGGACAGCTCCCAATGGTAGGAGGAGGTTACACTCAATATCAGCCTTCTTCATCTGAGTACTGGAGTAAAATCAGCAGGACCATCTTTCCCCGAAGCAAATTCAGATGTTTTAGACAAAACAACTTCTTGTACATTTTGCCCTCTATCCCCGCCTAGCACCCCTACCCTGCAGACAAGGACAGAATTAATTTTCCATTCTCCATTCACAGCAAATAAAGAATACAATGTTCGCTCTGCATCATTTTCATCTTTCATCCTCATTATCACTGCGGAGACTACAGAAATCATTATCTTTATTATGATGAATGTCCAATTAGCATTTCCCATATAAATTTCAGATCATGAAGGAGGCTGTAATGGATAATGCAAATTCCTAATGGTCTTTTTTTTTCCTAGCTGAAAAATTGAGGTGCTTAACAAAATGAAATTTAATCTGAGCTATTTCGAAACAAGTCAAGAACTTTAATTACTTGACAGGGAGGAGGGAAAGAAGAGACTGAAACTAAATCTTAAAAATGGG
Source organism: Platysteira castanea (assembly GCA_013397175.1). NCBI lineage: Eukaryota > Metazoa > Chordata > Aves > Passeriformes > Platysteira > Platysteira castanea. Next base: position 179,270 of record VYXC01002949.1, read on the forward strand.
CATATTTTAAAGGACCTTGCTTTTCCAGACCATTGCTCAAGCTTTCTCCTCCAGATAACTAAACACTTGTCTGGTTGTGCTCAATACGTTTTAAACTATTGTGAAAGCTGATAGAAGCAATTTCTTTTATTAGTTCTACCATTTACTAAATCAAAAAAATTATTCCAAGTAAACATCCTGTTGTCTCTAATACAATATTTTAATTGATTCCCATCCATCACATGTAGAGTGAAATTGGCAATAACTACATCACTGCTATTGCAGGGCAGTAAGAGACACAACACATCCATGGTGCTGGTGGAGGCACAGAGGTGTTGGCAGAGATATGACAGTTGAATTCCCTTAGGATGGTTTTGGGTTGGGGAAAATTAATTCAGCTGGCCATTTTAGAAGTGTCTCAAGTATTATTTGCACATAGGAACAAACAAATCATGGGGTCCATATAGTCTAGCTTGTCATCTCTAATTATGAATGGTAGCTATTTCCCTGAGCCAGAAAAAGCAGACCTTTGCTTGTGCCCTTCTATCTAGGCCAGCAGATAATTGTAGTGACACAAAGGAAAACTCTACCTGGTCCAAAAATTAAGTAGGGACCAGCTGTCTAGTCCCTTTTGCCTTTTTATCTCCTCTTCCCTTCTTTTTTTCCAGAAAAATTTTACCCCTTCTTCTAGCCCATGTGACTTGCAGGTAGCTCTTCACACTTTCAGAGCCTTACCCCATGGCATGAGTGAACACACACACCTGCACACACACACACACACATATATTCTCTCTCTTCTTTCCTCTTCCCCCACACTTCACTATCCTTCACCAACAGGTTCCTATAGACAGGTTCAACACCTTGTTGATGAGATACACAAGTAGAGGTGCTGCACTGGCTTCATGAATTGAAGTGAAAGAATTTGGCAGCTTTGAGATGATTTCCTTCAGAAAATACCACCATTACAGTCAGCGGCCAGGATAAAATTGCCCCTAGGAAGTAATAACTTGCAGCATAAACTTTTTATTTATAGCAAAATATTCTATGAATTACCAAGAAAACTGTCTCTCTAGGAAGGTATTCTTTTCTGAGAAGAAGCTGTTCAATTATTTGTAGTGTGATTTTCTTCAGTCTGGTCAATCTTTGTTCCGCTCGGGACAAGAAACAGAACTCTAAGAATTTTTACTTGGCTTCAATACTGGTACAGGCTGTTTGTCCCACATAGTCTTGTTGCATATAACAAATTTTTATATGTGTCTATCATTTATAATTCTTTTTAGGCCTTCTTGGGTCCATTAAGTGAAGGAGTATAACTCATGTTTTCATTACTGTATTATAGTATGATACACATCTAAGTTTAATTCTAGCATATGTGGTAGATGCATGATATTGAATTAGAAGAACCTAATAAGCCCTGGTTATTGTAATTTCATTTTGTGTTTATTATTCATATAAATGTGTAATTCATTTCTAAAACCTCCTTTAAGCTTCATCTCAATCATGTCTAATGGCACCAATAATTATTATTCATCTTAAAAAGCACTTCTTCCCATCTATTTGCATAATAATTTTCACTAGTCTTAATCTGTTTTTCTCCCTGAGAAAGAATCAGGGAGGATTATCTGACTGACTCTGATTTCATCATTTTATATTACCTTGTTTCTTTTGTTTTCTGCAGCTGTTGAATAGACACCATGCCTCCTTACTGAGGAGATTTTTGTGTTTCTAATATTTCTTTTATGCTCTTTCTAGACCCTTTTTATATGCATTTGGGTGTTGAGAAGCAGAGTCCATCTTTTAGGTGATTATGAATTCCCTTTCCTTAGGGTCATGTCTCCCCTGCAATGTAATTACACAGCACAACTGCGCCCTTCCTTCACTTACGTATTCCTTCCAGGAGGGAGATCTGTGTTTTGGATGCACAGTGACAGGTTTACAAAAGCCTCAACTGACTTAGGAGTCACTTAGAGCAGAATCATACGTATGATGTATTTAACTGAGCTTTACAGAAAATAATTGACATCTTTACACATTAACCATAAGGAATGCAGGTTAAAATAATGAACTTCTATGTATCATTTTCACTTCTTTTTAGACTGCTTTCTAATGACGCTGTGCAACTTTGCTCTATGGGGTTTTTTTGCCCACTATTTTATTTCAATATAGTTGAGAGATAAGTAGAATTATCCAAGATTTAGATTTTGCTAAGTTTCATGACAATAATTAGTAAGGCACCTTATTAGTGCCATTTGAGTGCATAAAACTAGTCTTCAGTGAACACCAGGGAAAGATGTTATAAATGACTTAAACAGAAAAAAATCTTGTCTGAGTAGTGAATTCCCAGGCGTGTACTTAAGAGCTCCTTCCAGTTGAAACTTTATTCACATATTTCACATTTCTTTTTTTTTTGAATTCATTAAATTTTCACTTCACTCCACGACTATTTTTGTCCAGTGTTAAAGATAGGTTATAATATTACTTGGTCTTTAGCCACTGAAATAAATTATTTTTCTGGATGAAGTTTCTCTCTATGGTAAGGTTTTATTATCATTGGCCAGAACAACATGGATAGATGGGTATAACAGAAAGGACATGAGATCTACAAACAAGGAAGAATATATAACATTAATTTAGGGTCTGCTTATTAAATAATGAAGGAAGATGGCTTTATAGCTCTATAATTCTGAATTATGGTCCCTTAAATGCCCATCAGAATATATGAGAAGTTGGGACAGTTTTACTACCCTAGCAGATAAATAACCATACAGTCAAATGTTCCTGATGGAAAGTGCAGGAGCAAATTGATGGATGGACATCTGCAGCACAGCAGCTGATTTTTCAAGTTAAACTCATTAAGAAACCTTAATAGTGATTGGCAAATTCCTTCAAACAGAACAACTAATAGGTGAACAGGAGTCTGCTTAAGAAGCTGTCATGTCACTAATTAGGAGTGAAAGCCATGTCTAATCTATTTTCTGGTAAATCTGCTTGTTGAGCAAACAAATTTCGCTGTTTCACATCGAAAAAAAATGTGTTCCAATGAAGCCAGGTGTTACCTGGAACATTCTCAGCCTAAGCACCCTGGGCACATCTGTGTGTGAGACAGTTTCAGAATGCTTGGAGTCTCTAAGTAAAAAAATCTCACAGACTGCACAGCCTAGTGTGTAGAGCTGAGGGAAAGAGCTAAGAATCTTTGGATTTGTTTACATCTCTGTCCCCTCTCTTTTCTTGACATTTTGTTGTTCAAGCTTGTCCCACTGTGAAAAACAGCCTTAATGATGACAACCTGCCTGTACTTTGATGAGAAATTACAAGATTTAACCTGTCAGATCCTGTTTCCTTGCAACTGAAGCTAAAGGAAATTTATTACTGACTTTCATGGATACAGGAACAGAACATTAAGGATTTCAAAGTCCTTTCATCCAAAATGCTTAAGTATACATAAGTCAGTATAAAGCAGACCACAGTGAAAGCTATTTTGCTGAGAATGTGGGTTCAGTACCATACTCAGTCTTCAAATGCTTAAAGAAATCTTTCCAATGGCTTTCTAAGCTATTTTTTCTTATAAACCATGGGTTTGTAATAGAAAATAGTTGGCATACTAACAAATATTTTGTTGCTTTTTTCCCATCAGAATAATAGTATTAAAAATAACAAAATGCCTTTGTAACAGTAACTCTTAGCACCTCCCTTCAGCAACTGTGTGCTATTGACATAGACATACTTGCATGAGCCAAGAAAAGTTTTGTAGTGGAGACAGGGAAGATAGTATAAACCTGAAAAACTCATAGCAGGGAAAATTTAAGAAGTCTAGTTCTTAACTGCCAGACAATTTTGAAATAAGATGCCTCTGAAGCAATTTTCTTCATGACCCAAACAGGATATGAAGACCTGTTTATGTGCTGGAGTGCAAAGGGTTGTGGATAGCTTTTAACTTTTTTTATTCAATTGAATGCACCCATAGATATTCTCCCATCCATATTTTAATTGTAGATAATTTTAAGCCCACTGACAAACATCTTGCTTCCCATCAGAATAATGAAGTCAAAGAACTTTTCTCTCTCATGGAGTGCTACTTGAATTTAAACATTTTATAAAATATGCATTTATAGGAGTGCAACATGATGACTGTTTAACAATATTTACCAACAACTTAGCAGATAAACACCTCTAACAGGTGCCTGCTGTGTCAGTGTAGGAGGGCATGCTCATTAGCAGATAGTGATAAGATCATCTTCCAGTAGTTTGATAATTAAGATACAGTGTTTCATGAACAATACAGTTTGAAGAAAGAATTTTTGTCCTATGAAAAGCAGTATGAGCTCTTTAATGAATGCAAGCAGCCTGGTTTTCCATTGTATTTTTCATCTGAAAGCTCATACTGCACACAGACCCCTCACTCTTTGCTTCCTCACATAAATCACACATTTGTGAGGCACAGGATTTGCCCAATTTTCTGAAATTCCTGCCAGATGCCATTTTACTTGGTCACTGAAGAATGTAAACAATGTGATGCAAGGCAGGCAGACTTCTTCCTCTTCTTTTCCTTTCTGACTTAAAAAAAAAGTATTGCAGAAATACCCCTGTTTCACAAAACTATATTAGTGAAAACCTATTCTATTTAATATGAAAAAATGCTCATTTTGTCCAGTAGCTCCTAATAATGCTATCTATTAAAAAAAATAACCTGTTGCCTGTAAGTTAGCCATCATGAGGCGGGTAGTGGAATGTTTAGCAGAATATTTTTCTCTCTAGAAAATACTATTTTCTAAACCTGCAATTTTCTACAACAAATATCAGACAAATTATCAGGCATAAAACCTATGCAAAACATGTTGTGCCTGTCAGCCTGAATCTGAATATTATATCCTCATGTTCATATTTTTTAATAAAAGAATGGTTTGGGAAGGATTCTACTTTAACAGTCTCAAGCTAGAAATATGTATGACCACATTTCATAAAAAGCATGAATGTTTCAAGCAGAATTCTCTAGCTGTCACTAGTAAACTTGCGCAGGATGCAGAAGAATGGTTATAATTTTATTCATAAGAGAGAAATGAAAAGATACAGTAGCATTCTAAATATTACATAAACATTAGGAAAAATTAGATAGACACATCATGCAATGGGTGAGCAATTGGCTCGTGAGTTGGGTGCAAGGGATTACAATAAACAGCTTTATATCAGGCTGGTGACCAGTCAACAGTGGGATTCTTCAGGGCTCCATTCTAGGGACGGTTTTCCTCAACTTCCTTATAGGAAGTTTAACAAAGACAAGTGCAAGATTCTGCACCTGTGTTGGGACAACCCTGGATGTAGGGACAGATTGGGGAACAAGATGCTAAAGAATGACTAAGGTCACTTGACTTGTTCAGCCTGGAGAAGAGGAGATTGAGGGGAGACATTGCAGCCTTCAACTTCCTCACAAGGGGAAGCAGAGTGGCAGGTACCAATCTCTTCACTCTCACGACCAGTGGCAGGACTCAAGGACAGGGCATGAAACTGATTTAGAGGAGGTTTAGGTTGGACATCAGGAAAAGGTTCGTCACCCAGAGGGTGGCTGGGCACTGGAACAGGCTCCCCAGGGAAATGGTCACAGCACCAAGCCTGACAGAGTTCGAGAAGCATTTGGAAAATGCTCATTGTCCAGGCACATGGTGTGACTCTTGGGACTGTCCTGTGCAGGCACAGGAGTTGGATTTTGATGATCTTTGTGGGTCTTTCCAACTCAGGATATTATATGATTAATTGCAGCTTAAATTAGCCATTTATTAATAACTGTAATTTGTTCTCATAATAACTTAATACCCAGTTGTTACAGATTATGTATCAGCCCCAGTATTACCAGTATTATACTCCCCTCTGAAACAGGAAGCTCAAAATATCATGCAAGATGAACTAGATTACATGTCCTATCATTGCATTAAAATCAGTAAGTGGCTAAAACCTGATATTTCAATGCTAAGCAAACACTACAGACAAGTCATCAACATGATTAACAGGCTGACAGCTTTTACTTCAGAATGAAATATTATCCTGCCAACACTCACAGCCAGCTATCCATTGCTTGTTCCTCTGGACTGGGAGCTGTTCTCAATGAGTTCAGGAATGAGTCTGATCTTTTGCCAATTAAGCCTTTTGCCCGTCAGACCTGACTTAGCCCACATGAAAAACTTCTAACAGAACTCAGCATCGCTGGTGAGTTATACAACTGTTAAGTGCTTGGTGGATTATGTTGGTTTTAAGACTGGTTCAGAGCTGTAAAATCACTTCCTAGAATAAAAAATTTATAATTACAGTAATAATTACCAAACAATTTTATACAGTTTTAATCTGTAGATATCTGGATACTTTATAGCCCTTCCTATAGTTTTAATATGTAGAAATCAAAGTACTTTATAGGAAAAAAATAATATTTTGAATACTGCTTTTTTGTGTTCTCTAATAACCATGCAATGCACCAGCTGAAACAGACTTTTTGCATAAAGGCAACAAAACTGAATTCAAGTTGCAATATTTAATCCAGAAATAATATAAATAAATAATGCCACTGCTGTGGAATAGGGAGACATCAGAAAACATAAAACATGGGTAACTTAAAACCCAGTCAACCAAAGAAGAATTTTCACTCCGAATGGGATTGCTAAGTGAGTCTAGTTAAGCATCACATAGTTTTATTCTTTTATTATATTCAATCTGTTTTGCTCAGTTGATTTTTTTGCTGAAGAGAACAAGCAATGTGAAATCACAGCAAGAAAGAATGGCTTTGTGATTTTGCCAAATCCAGGATTTTCAAGACAGCTCACAAGGATGTTTAATTTCACTTCAAGGTCAAAGTAGTAAAAATTATGGAAGACAAATTGCACACCTTGTTACAACTCAGAACTCTGTGAGAAAATTTTTATTTTGCTGATCTACATCAGCTGCATTTCCTGGCTTTCAAGTATCTCCAAAAAGCACCAAAATTTCATTGAACTTCATCTAGACCTTAGATAGCCAAATTGAATCTCCTTCCTCTTTTTCTACTGTCTTCTTTTTTATCTTCATAAACTACCATGTAAAGAAACCAATTCAACCATAATCCTAATCAACACAGAAATAATGAATTTTTAGATATGTATGTTCCTTACAAACCACTGATCATAAATGGAAACTGGAATTCTTGCCCTAGAACCCTTATGTTATCATTAAGTCAATAGTGGTCACATGCTCTAAAATCTGGTGAGGATTATAGAGTTTAGCCATACACAATAATATGAGCACTTCTTAAGGATTCTAAGAAAATTTGAAAACATGCCATCCTAGATGGTATCCAGAAACATACAAACTTTGCAGAAAACATATTGTGACCTGTAAAGAAAAACTTCCACTGCATACGGTTAGCATGGAATTCTCTTTTTTTTTTTTTTCCTTAGAGGAGCAATGAGAAAGACAGGTTTTTCTTTGTCTCATTATTGTCAGCTTCAGTGCTGGTAAATCACAGCACTTCAGTGTGTATTGCCATGGAAACCCACAATTAGTACTGTACAACTTATCTTTCTTAACATATTACACTGTTTGCAAGGTCCTTGTTCTGTTCAGGGAGTTTAAGGGATAAAAGAGAAATATTTCCCGATCAATTGCAAAATGAAATCATGTTCTGACCCGTTTTTAAGTCAGTCAGATTCTGGTTTTCTGGACACCCCCCCAAAATGTATTTTTTAGTTTTGAGCCATATTCATTACTAAGGCCTTAATTTAACCCTGACATTTTATCTGCACATCTTTCAACATGTTTCAAAAGGGAAATAAGTTATTGAATGTAGATTCTGTCTAATTTGTTATCATTTGTTACATTCTAATCTATTTTTGGCTTCATCATCACCTTTAGTTACTGTCCACAGCCATAAAGTTTTGCAGCCCTAGAGGGATCAGATGGAATACAGATGAGATGCTCTGTACTCTCATTTCTATGAAATAACATGCACATAGTAGTGCTATACAAGTAGAAAAGCTGCTGCATCCCCAAATTTGCCATGCTTCAGTCTGCTAAAACTTTATTGGGCGCAGTACGGAAACTCAGTACTGGAAATCACGCTGCTTAATGTCACCCAAGTTACATCCAATTATTTTTTCATAACACCTTTTGTTTAATTACGGGCTAACCTAAGAGAGCAGGGCCAGTGTCCTTCCCCTTCCAACAGCCCTTTAGTAGGAAGGCAGGGATCTGTCGGAGAGTCTCAGCATGGAGGCCACTGGCATGGTGACGGCTGTAACCCTTTCACCTTTCCCAAAACAGTTCTGTTGCTCTGATGTAAACTAATGAATATTAAAATTTAACTGTTTGATAGATTTTGCTTCATAGCAGCTTCATTCAAATTAATCATCTTTATCTTTAATTTCTTTCTATTTTGGGATTTTCCATTAATTTTTCCTGGGCTCTGGGTTCCTGACCTCACAAACAGAAAACACCATCATGATAACAAAAGGCACCATAGGGAGCATCTGCCTTACACTTTGTTACTACGGAATATGGTGGAATAATACACAAAAGAAGATCCCAAAATCCAAACACAACCCTCCCCCAACCTCACCTTCCTTCAGAGCCTGACTTGGCTAGATCATAGTAATACAATTCTATTCATAAATCTTTGCAGGTCATTAACTCCCAGCTATTGAAGGGAGAGAAAATCCAATACTGCCATCACCTCTGCCTAGGAGATGGTTAACAGAGTACCTTTATCACTGAGCTGTCAAACAAATATCCAAAGGGGGTTCATGTCATCTTTTCCTATAAGCAGAAACTTCTGCATAGTGGAGAAAAAAAAGTTTAATTACAGGGAAATAGCAGCACTTTAGCTTCTATCCTGGTTTCAGTTAGAGTTAATTTCTTCTCAGTAGCTGTTACAGTGCTGTGTCTTGGATTCAGAATGAGAATGGGGTTGATAACACACTGATGATTTAGGTTTTGCTAAATTGTGTTTTTCCTAAGTCATAGGCCTTCTTTACTTCTCTCATGCTCTGCCAGTGAGGAAGTCTGTGAAAGAAACTGTGAGGTAGCATAGCTGGGACAGGTGACCCAAACTGAACAGAGGGATACTCCACACCACAGAAATCAGTATATAAACTGGGGAGGGTTGCCTGGAAAGGCAGCTGATCTGGTTAGAGAAACTAAAACCGACTTTTTTAGACGCACTAACAAAAATTATGTGATACCAATTAAGCCCAGCTAAAAACTTGGTTCTATAGGATGTGCAGTGCTTCAAGGGAACAAGAGCACTGTTTAAATATACTGTAGGTTATATGTCTGAAATAAGTGCAAGGTCTGAGCTATCTGCAATGTGGAAAATTTGTCTTTTGCATTGTTATAAAGCTCTCCCTGATTGCTTCCCTACTGGGTTACTATTGGTTCAGCTTTATGCTACTCATTCCTTACCAATTTATTGATCTCAGCAGCAGCAAGTCTCTTCTTAGGCCCTTTGACTGAAAGCTGACCCCCATTAATAAAACCCCATAGAAAATGAAAGAGCACCCCAATATGCATTTAAAATCTGTGCATTTATTCTGAGACTCTTGATACTTTAAGTAGATTTCTCTGTCTATTTAGAGCTGTAAAATGGCACAAAATAACTCCTTTTTTTTGTAGTAACTGGTTGCTGCATGTCATAAATCGTGCAATATAGCTATTAGAAATTTTGGTCCTGAGATTCTTCCCCACATATTTTATTCCCATATTCTATTTCTGAATCCTCAAGTTTTGAGAAGTTGCTTATCTACCTCTAGAAGTTTAAACATTATTTATTTCCAACATAAAATGATTGTAGGAAATTTCTTTCTACTGAATCCTTCGCTTGTGACTTAATATACCCCTCCATGTCTTTTTTCTGTGATTTATATTTGTGCACACAATTTAAATTAAAATGCACACCTGTTAAATACATCCAAACACATTCACAAAGGTGTAGTACAGCAGCAGAAGTGAGCTTGCTTACTCCTGATGATTCTAAAAATGAACAGAAAATTTCACCCACACTCATCAGTTTTTAGTACTTTCTCACTCTGATTGGTGTTACGTGTGTAGGGCTACCAAAAGCAAAGCATAAGATAGACAGGCACCTGCCACTGGACCTGCTAGTGCAGTTGTCCAAGCAGATGGGTCCATCCCTCTGTGACAGGCTGCTGCTGAGCTGTCTGCAGGCTCCATCACTCCACTTTTGCACCTGGGTCAGTCTACCGCACCTCCATCCCTCTCACCAGGATTCCAGTCACCCCCTTCCAACTGGTGGAAGAGGAAGAAGACAGAGAGAGTGTTGTAACAGTGGCTCAGAGGAACTTGCAGACAGGCTTAAATGCCCATGAGAGGTACCCATGAGTGTTCAGGGCAAAAATCTATGTGCCAAAGTGACACAGATTCTAATTTCCCAAGGTGATAACTTTGGCTGCAATAGCACTTCCAAGAACTGCTGCTCATTCTCCTCCTTAGTGCTGCATCCCATTGAGCCACTAAGTTACCCTGGCACACCTGCTGAGGTACCTGTACTATATCAGATCAGTAAAACCAGTTGTAAAATAATCCTCTGGGACAGCATCATAAGGCTCCTTATGATGGAGCTCCTGGAAGGCTCCCAAAAGCCTGCATGTAATGATTCTAGCCAAGGCACCACTGTTCAGGGCTCTGTACCTGAAAGGCACCATCAGGAAGAAGTAATCAAGCAGCAAGACCTCCTTCTAAAATTTCTAAGTCAGGTTAGAGAGGGTAATTTAGCTATGAAATTGGTCCAGGAAAATAGTCCCCTGGTTGCCTCATCTTGGGTTTCTGTAAAGAACAAGCTTAGTGCAATTGAAAGGACCTCTTTGCAGCAACACTGAGCCTCAGAATGGGGGAGGAGGAGGAGGGGGTTACAATTCTTTCAAATTATAGTCAAGCTAAATATTCAAATTGTATTTTTTTAATCATCTCATAATAAAAAAGAAATGTTACATAAACAATTTGAACAACTATGACATAGGGAACAATGACTGATGTGTTATGTCATATAATGCATGTGTCAAACTTAGACAACTGTTTAATGTTACTTTCCTTTCTCACCCCTGTAGCCTCCTTTTTTATTTTTACAGTAACATTGGTATTTTTTACCGATATTGCAAGCTTAATATTTTCTGATGACGTAAGGTGTAGTTAATAAAGTGATAGTCAGAAGCTCTTGAGTAATCTGCCCAAGGCATTTAGCAATAATTTGCTTGTTCTGTAACCTAATAACCATTTTACCTTCAGGGTACAATAAAACAGAAGTGCTAATTCAGTAGTGTTAAAGAAAGACTAATTATACTGAAGACACGTCCTCTTCTGAGCTTAGTCACTTGTGACCTATTGTGAAGCTACCAGAGAAGAGCCAGGCACTCTCCTGTGCTGAATTATTCATGGGCTTATCTGCTTCAAGCAGCTGATGGAAGCATTGTTCATATGGTTCTACTCATCATCTGGCTACACTCAGCACAATTTAAGTATTCAAGTCATGAACATTCAGATAGGGAAACATAGATTCATGTTCTATGTGATGCTCATCTGATTTTCAAAAAAGTCAATCCATTTCTGTATAAATGAGACACAATGTGTGAGAAAACAGTGAGAGGGAAAATCTCATGAGCAAATGTGTCAATGGGTTATCATCATAGGCTGTACTAAGATGAATTTACCTGTTTAGCTAGAAAGGGAGCCCAAAATCTCCCCTAACTGCATCACCTATAGGTGTGTAAAAGTCCCTTTATTTCATGAGCCATTTATTGTCATCATTGCAGGAATCCAAGGACTGTACAAACAAAAAAATATCTTCTGAAATTGGATTTATGTATTTGAAAACCTAAAATGTACATTACCAGCATTCAAGCAGAAAGCCTCTAAGTCATATCAGCAGCAAAACAAGATTCCTTCACCTACTATCACCTCCAGTGCATAACAGTTCTTACTTGAGACACCAGAAGAAAATTCAGTCTCTGCGCACATTCAGTTCTTGACTCAAAAGCTCAACCAGATAAGTACAGTACAATTTTGCTTTACATTAAGAGATATGAGTGCCCACAAAAATAGTTTCAGATGGTACCAAACAGTCATAATATAATAACACACTTAAATGCTATTAGTCTTGGATGAAGCTAAAAGCAATAATGAGGAGGAATGCTCTGTCTTACTGCACTGTGTTTAAGCCACCCAGACTCAATTATGCAACTTTATTCCCTGTGAAAATTGAAGCATAAGAAAGAAATCTTTATTCCCCTATATATCATAAATCATTGTGCAGGGCTTTTTGTATTAAACCAGCTAAGGTATTTAAGGCCTTGACCATGCAGAGAGATTTAAAACTAGCAAGTTGCTTCACATTTTTTATACACACTTTAATTTGAAGAGGATGAAAAGTACTGGGCGTATACAGACCTTACATTCTAAACCTGTTAACACATTGCATACAAGCAGTTTACTGATGCTGCCATCTCAAGCATCACACTCTTTAGTTAATCAGTTTTTACCAGAGGCAGCCTGAAATGAGAGCCGGGCAAGAGGAATGGTCTGTTCCTCTCAACTCTCACATGCTGCCTAGAACTGTTACAATGAAGGAGCCATAATTTTAACACAGGCATAATCGCTTTTTTTTAAATATGAAGTCTGAAGAGAGCTCCAAATCAAATGGAAAACCAGCAAAGTTCACACTACTAGAACTGTTTTCTAGCTCAGCTAAATTGAATTGGAAATGTGGAGGCAGAGGAGGAGGACCTAGCCCCAGTGGCTGCATGCGTCTGTACATATATATATAATATTTATATCACAGTACTAGATTTAAAACACATTGAGCTGATATGTTCTAAAACAACCCTTATGTTTAAAAATGAGGCAAATTCTTTAGCAGATGCAATCGTGCAAATACAGCTGTCTGAATGTCACCCTATGTTCCAAATGTAAGCATTTGTATTTATTATGGTTTGAGAAAAAAAGCTGAAAAAGTAAGGGATTGCTGCTAGATGTTGATGTGGCCAAATATGCACCAATCCAGCAAGTCAATACATACTGGTTGTACTTCTCTCTCTGACAGAGCTGACTTGTCCTTCACTATGAAAACGTTAGAACTCTTTCTCATTGATCTGTTTGTTTAGCTTTGAATTTGTCCTATTAACAAATTCTCTGTTAGCCTCATAATAAAACAAGGCACTGACTAAGAGAAACAGTAAGGGTTTCTCTATGAAATTCAGGCAATGCAAAGAGTGGTATTGCATAAAAGAATTGCTTTCAAATGGTGAGAGAGGAGAGCAGGTGCTTCCTTATGCACCCAACTCTCATGAGCAAAGGCAAAGTTGTTTCTTAAGAAGACCAGTAAAGGAGCTTGCAGCAGAGAATAAAGCAAGCAATGGAGACCTCACTGCCCGTCTGGTTTTGTCCACCTTGAGTGACTCATGCCACTCCATTCAGATACTGTCATGTCAGGGTAACAAGTCAGTGTTACATATTTGTAACTTGGTGGCACACTACTAAAATAAACTTCACAAAAGTGAATACTATTGCATTGTATCACATGCAAAGCTGAGGCTCTGCCACTATCACAAAAGTGGAACTAGGGAGTAATGGGGGTCAAAATAGAAATCCAGAGATACACTGTTCATGGCTCAATGAGAGAATAGATATCCCCTTCTTTTGAAGCATCCATGTTGGGTTTTGCCTGGCACAGTATTACCTGAGACTATACGTTATACAAGGGTACTCTTCTATCTGTAAAGAGCAACAGAGCAGGTGCTCACATACTGCATGATGCTGCCTCAGCTTTGTAGTCCCTCATTCAAATCAGAACTCTGTATGTAGGAAGAAAACACGATGGACAGAAGCCCAAGTGAAGGTAAAGTCTGTCCTAGTTCATCCTCTTTTAGTGCAAAATGTCTTCAATATCTAGTTAGCACAAACATTTGCCCCTATTATGAAAACCATAATGAAGATTCTTCAGGAACATATCTATATACAAGGATAATAATAAAGCTTCAGATCAAGTGTTCTTGTGTATGGGAATAGACCCATGAGATCAACCTTTCAATCCAAAGGATTCTATGATTAGAAATCTTCTGTAGTATTACCTGATCTGCATAGGAATTTACATCCCTTCCCTATTTTCCCCTAGATTAATGCTCTGCAGCTGGAAGCTTATCTATCCATCTGTTTCTGTAAATACAGAATTAACTTTATGGCCAGAAAGTGCCAAGCCCTGCACATGTAGTGCAAAGGAAATGGAAGGCACACTAATGCTTCCACTGCCCACACTGGATATTCGACTACCACTGCCAAAACTTTCCTGTCATTTTTCATGCAGTCTCCCACATGCTTATGATTGTGATGTTCCTTCTTCCAGCACTGAACCTCTTTTTAGCTGTCAAGGGTACACTCAGCATGATATCAGTACCTCGGCTGGCTCTTTTTGTCACTGTGTTGTAGCACTTTATAGCTGGGCACTTCTGTGTATTTGGACAAATAGCCTATCATGTCCCTACATTCCAGATGTTTCAGTACGGCTGTATTCCTTTGTGCACTAGTTTGAAAACAAACCAGTGGAAGATCGCAGGTCAGAATTATAATTTAATAAGAAAATTAAAAATAAATGCAATAGTACGAGAGTACTGACAGTCAGGATACCTGACTGACCTGACACCCTGTTAATCAGGGAGGTGGTAGCAGTCGAGATGAAGTGGTCCTGTTGAAGCGGTGATCCTGTAGAAAGGTCTGGTTTTTCACCTGAAGGTCCAATGGTAGTTCTTGTCCTCTGGGAATCCAGTAGGTAAGGGCTGCCTGTGGTGTTCCAAACCCCAGATTATATCCATGTGGGAATGCCTGGCTCCTCCCCCTGGGCAGAGCATCTCACAATGGGATGATGCAATTTTATGAGTCCTGAGGTGAGGCTGGATGGCCCATTAGCAGAAGATATCCCTCTGGAGGGAGTTATCAGGGATGTGTCATGAAAGAGGTAAAGAACACTGCCCCACTTTCTTTGTCAGCTTGTGAAGATGATAACAGAATACACACTTTTGGTTACATCTTACATTGTAACCTAGGACACCTTGTATCTTCATCCTAATGGTTACATTGGCATTTTAAAATAGGTTACTATATGGTCTCTGTGTTCGGATAATGGATCTTCTTCGAGTACACTGAAGAGGCTTCCCAGCCTTTCTGTGTGAGTTTCCCTGCCTGGAAACAAGGGCCCATGGGTGAGCTGGAGAGGTGCAGTGCACACCAGGGACAAGATCAGGCCATGCCACAGAGAGCATCACAGTGTAGGTAACATCTTCCTGTACCATCAGAGCACATATTCAGCTCCCTGTATGCCTCGGTCCCTCTTGGTGCATGTGCCTCCTGCACGACCCTTACAGACCATCTCTCCATGAGTCTTCTGTCTTTCTGTCACAGTTCTCTCACCACATGTTCAGTCCTGCAAATGCAAACCTAAGTGAGCTGTGAGGACAAGTGAGTTGCTCTGATCATCTTTTCAGCTTCACTTCTATGAAGAATTGAACAGCTGTATTTTGTTTGCTTTGTTAGAAGATTATATTTTTCCAAATAAAGGAAATGTTTCATGAATGAAAATTTGTGAAAAGCTGCAAATGCATAAAAATTTATTGTTCTAGACAATTCATAGAAAATAGAAACCACATCAAATAACTCAGCTGACCAGTCAGGCAAAGGAAATTGTGAGCTCTCTGTGGTGATTACTCTAAGGAATGGTTGTTAGGAGCAACCTAAGCAGTTCACCAACTGAATTATATCCATTAAGACAACTCCTTCTCCAAAAAACAGCTGGGAAAAAAAAAAAAAAACAAAAGCCAGTCAGTAAAGAAAGAATATCTGGCTATCTGCAATTTAAAAACACCAAGAAACTAGCATCTCAGATCTCCATTTCCTTTCTGGGCAGGCTGATCTTCCCTGACTGGAACATTCTGCCAGCCAAAGCCTGTTCAAAACATAGCTAATGGTCTTCATTCCTAGAGCCCTGACTTGCTGATTTGAGCTGCAGCTGAGTAGAAGGCATTTGTAAAATACGTGCTAATAAACAAGCATTACTATAATTCTTATTATTGCTACTATTGATGTTTCTGTTATAATCACCGTCATTATCATTATTATCACTATTAGCAGCAATATCATTGCTATTAAACAAACTGCTATTTATTTCTATCTCCATAGTTTTTAAGAGCTACAGGCACGGATTTGAACTGTACTGTACCAGCTTTATCCAGTCTAGCAAAGTGCACAGTGATGACCTCCTTAGTTTAAGGCCCTATTTACACCAGTGCCCAGCTCTGCAGGAGAGGGATGTAGGTGGATGTCTGACTTTCACACTTGGTTCTCTGAAGAAAGAATAATTTTGTATTTGACCTAAAAATCAAAGGGACGGTAAATATTAGTGAACGGGTCAAGAATGATTTTCACATGAAAATCTCACTGTAAATACCTCACAGTGATAAACAGACCAGTATTTTAAAATGCCTGCTCTGACAACTCTTAATAAATTACAGAATGGCTGAACTACCCAGAGCTGCCACTACCAACCTGTGCACTTGCAGCAGAAAATGTTTTATTGCCAGACAAATGCTTATGTGGTTGTATTTATGCAAGAGACCACAGCACCTTGTGAGAAGTAAATCACCCACGTCTATGCCAGTCCCTTCTCCATCTTCCCTGAAAAGAAGTCTTATCAGGTCGCCAGGTGCTGTGTCAGCCCCTGCCAAGCTAACAAGTGTTTGGGGTTACCCAGCACCAAAGTTAAGCAGAGTGAGTCGTATTATATGAGAAAACTGTGATGATGAAGAGCTCTGTGATGATGAAGACCTCTTCCAAGAGGATACCATCAGCTGTAGTCTAGGCCAAAGCATAAGTCTTTCCCTGTGGTCTAAAGTTTCACTGTGAAACAAAGGCTGCCACTCACGTACCTCCTGGTAGATTATATTTTCACTGCCAGTGATTGCCCATCAAACAGACACTGTTGAACTTACAAAGCTCTCAGTGAGACCTCCTTCAATTTCTTTGTGATTTCAGTGATGTTTCCTGTGGTAAATGCCACATTCTTAAAATGTGAGCTTTGTTGTCCTTACTTCCTGAATTTGCCTTAGCCATTCCACCCAGTTTTGCACTAAAGGACGTAAGCAAATGAAGCAGTTGGCACATGACAGGTTGTGATACAAATCTATGGTTAGTAATACACTAAAGGGTAAACAGCTTCAAAGTACCTCACATTTACTTCAGACGTAGGCATACCTGTGGATAGTTTCTGAAGAAAAACTTACAAACTCCTGTAAATTGTGAATCTGTGTCATAGAAATATAGACTGATAGAGTAGTTCAGGTTGGAAGGGTTCTCTGGAGCTCTCTAGTCCAACCAACTGCTCGGAAGAGGGTTGGCTGTGGGGTTGGATCAGACTGCTCAGTCAGGTCTTGAAAACCTCAAGAATTTTTCTCATATTATATATTGGTATGCAATTCTGCTACTATTGTGAGACTGCATATTGACAGCATGTCGCAAAGATCTATAGTCGAAGAAATTGAGAGTATCAATCAACAGAGGTAGAATATTATTCTTCTCATCATGAATCCTGCCACAAGGTGGGACAGTAAATATAGTGAGCACAGCGAGAAACACATAACGTATTCTTGTTATCAGAGCAGGAAAATTAAAGGAATTGGGGAAATCATGGCTGTCATGAATGAGAGGTTTAGGTCACTTAGAGAATCAGCATCAAAGATATTAGCAAAAGCAGGTTTGATACAGATTTGAGACTTAAAGTCTGATGGCAAGGTTCACTCTATTGCTACAACATAGATGAAATATACAAAGGAAAAAAGATTACAGTCAATTTTGGCTATACTTCAAGATGGTAATTACTGTAGATTTTTTAAAAGTCCAGTAACAACGGTATCATTCCTTGTGTGCTATGATTCAGGCAAGTAATGTTCTAAGGCTCTCTGGGGTAGACTGGGTAACTGTTGTCCCCCTCCATAGTCAGGCAACCGAAGTTCCTGGTATGGACAGTGCTGCCCCAATCTTAGTCACAGAAGACTTTCTGATAAGTTTAAGGAAAACTTCAGGAACCATCACTTCATGGCTCCATGATGTCCTTGAGTCTCACTTGCCTCTAATACATCATCATCCTGACACTTTACTACTTCATGCCTTAAGCCATAATAAATGTTTATTCTGTTCATAGCCTTAAAGGACCATGGAAAATGCACTACTACCGATACACTTTGGGGCAAAGGCGGACCTCATTAGAAAATAAAAACAGAGTCATAACATCAAGAAAAATATAAAAGAAGGCACAGAGAGAAAACAGACACATCTTCCACCTCAGCATCCTGGCCTGTTTTCATTCGCAAGTCACATAAGTTAGTAGGCATGTATTTGACTCCACCTTATAGGATATGTACTAGCAACAAAATAATTTCTTTATGAGAATTTATGTTTCTGTACAAAATGCTTCAGTAATATAAACCACCAGCTCAGAAAATTTGTGACCAGTATACATAACACCCTCCTCTTTCATCTTTACAATAACTTTAAGGCTCTTCCCTGCAGGTCTTAATAAAGTAGAAAAGACTCATATGGCTTTCCCCTAATTTCTTTAGCATTTCTCAGTGGATATTTATTTATGGGAGGCAGCTCTCACATTCAAAACATGCTAGACATTTCCTCCACAAGACAGAAACAGCCAGTGTGTACAGAAAAACCTTCCTTTCTCTTTCATCTGTGTTCAGACCATTAGGCAAGTAGTCAGCCTGATAGGCATCTTATATGACAACTGGGCAGCAGTGGGTGTTTAGTTAGCAACTACTGATAAGGTACAGAGGTGAAATCACCTACTTTACTCAAGAAAGTCTACCTTTGAGAAGACATTTAATTTCATTCTTTTCAGTGGTCCTGCTGGACATTTTAATTTTCAACTTTAGTTTTTATGATGTCTTTCATCCCAAAAAATCTTCAAAGACACATCTAGTTGCATAAATACCTTCATCGTGGTATGAGATTCTGCAACTGTTGAATGATATGTACAAGTTACATGACCACTCAAGGCAGGGAGTGGTATCCTGTAATATACTACCAGAATTTGATCAGGCAGTTACATTTTTCTTCAAAAGTTTAGATTCTCTTTCTGGTGTCTTCAAAAGGAGCTTTTACGTGTTGCCTGATTAGCAGAGTAACCTATCAAACTCCTTCTGACTTTAACAGGTTTGATGTAGGTCCTAGAAGGACAGACATGGATGTGAGTTTTCTTACTAATGTATATTTCTTTAACCCAGTTCAACAGCTAATTAGACAAAAATGAATCGTGTTCAGTGTTTATGAAACCACACAGGCTTCTCTTGTGGGAGAGTCCAGGTTCTGCGTAGATCTCATCTCAGGGAGCCCAGTGACTCTCCAGCCAGGTGGATCAGATGGTGCAGAGTGGCCGAGGGATAGCTACTAGACACCTGTTAGCTACATCAGCTGTGTGTCTCCTATCTTATTATTTGTCTGTTTGATACTTATGTGATAAAATTTTTGCTACTGCTCGTGATCTAGCATATTCTCCTAGTAATGCAGTAACCGAGTGTTTTACCCATGTAATATCTTCTGATTGCAGGTACATATGTATTTTATATGTTTGCTAAAATCATATGGAGAAGATTGTGCTATTTCTAAAAATCACAGCTAGTCCTCCTGTATATATTTATTTGAATAAACAGCTGGATATGAGCACACTGAGATATCAAAACCAGATAGAAAGGATTTAAGGGTGTTGCTAAAACTTATTCCATGTTGCATATTTAGACTTGCACTTTTATAATGAGAACATTTTCCATCATTATTTAAATACTATGATGAATATTCATTATACACAAATTAAGTTGGCCATCATTTCCATTCGATTTCTACCTAAGACTGATATGTAGCATTTTGCTGATTTACAGACTGAACCCATTTGTTTCTGTTTATTCTTGATAATCATGCAAGACTTACAGGTTTGTGAGGAAGCTAGCACATAGATCATCAATAATACTGCTTTACTCAAAAAGTTGAGTTTATCTTGTTAGTAGCATGCAGGCAAGCAGCAGCCTCACAGATTTGAGACTTAGTTTTAAAGCAGACATTTTTGATATTTGTCAGATGAGCAGATTTAATTTAGAAATACAGAAAGGCAATAAATATAGATCTCCAAGACATTTTATGACATTTTTTCAGAAATGTATGTTGAAAGATAATATTTTCCAACCATCTGATATATCATAATATTTCTCATTTTACTGACATAAACAAATGGCAAATATTTTCCTGTTTAGAAAAGTGTTAGACCTGAGCATCCCTAGGAACTTTTTCTTCATTCAATTTAAGCAGATTTCCTACACTCAAAATGTCATTCATAGGTTCTGACTTGCAATTCCCAAAGTAGTAAGAAAAACAAAGCCAGAAATACCAAATGTTACACTGTGAACCCACAGGTCATTGATTTTCACCCAAGGGACTCAAAAGTCTAATTTTTCTCTTCTGTTAGAGAGTATGAGGAAAAGAAATAAGTATGCAACAGGGGGCAGAAGTCTTTGCAATATGGTCCCCAAAACATGGGTGATTGTGTTAGGAACATAATTATTCTCCTAAAGGTTACAGTAATTACATCTCTAATTTTGTTTGAACGCAGATTAATTCAATCTGCTAAGATCCGTGAGAAGAAAGAGATCCCTGGAGTTCATCAAGAACTGTTGGAAGAATTTTAATTGCAAAAAGGTTATGCAGAAACATTTCTTCCTACAGAATAAATAAAATAATGAAAAGTTGCTAGAAATTGCCATGCTTATGTAGAAGGATAACAATCGTGTGTCCCATGTGAGTCACTTTGGTGTGTATAAGTGCAAAAAAGATACAAGTTTTTCTAAGCAGGTTTTACTGGATGCATGGAAAGCCAAAAAATACCAGTCTCAAACAGCCTAATAAACAAGATGGACACACTGAAAAAGAAGAAAAAATATTTTCATGAGAAGCATAACCCAAAAGCACACACTTGAAAAGTTAAAATGACAATCCATATTAGGCAATCCCATCTTTAAACTGACTATAATCCATAATTAGCAGTTTTCTCAGTATTTATTTAAATCAGAAAAAGCATTTCATCACAGATACACCTGTCTCTAGGAATGAAGTCTACAATGTTTGACCATGAAAAGTAAGAAGAAATTTTTTTTAATTGTATTTTTGCCAGTGACACAGTTAACCCCCAGTGTACTTTTTAAGCATTTTCACAGAGACAGAAAACACTGTAAGGGGAGAAAACTAGCCAGCAAGTCTTTCATTTCTTAAATTCAATTAATGTTCTACTTTCTTAAATTAATCTGGGAAATCCCCCAAAAGAGAAACCAGTCACTTTGGCAGTACATTTTAGAAGACCTGAGCTATTTCGTTTGAAGACCAGTGTGTACACGTTGAACAGCAAAAGAATTTCCAAAGCCTTGTACAGAACATCAACTTGTCATGGGTGATATGAAAGAAATTTTGTCTGTTGATTTGTTTCTTTAGTTGCTTTTTCCTTGTGCTTTTTTCCTAGGTGTCCTGTTAGAACAATGACCACACAAAGTTATTCTTGTTCTGGAGAGGGGAAGAATGACAGGTAGGTCTTTTTTATTATATGAAGAAAAAGGTTTCCCTCTGCAGTGCAAGTACCTTCCTTACCCTTTTTAAAAAAGAGTTGACCAGGATACAATCCCTCCCTGCACAAGATTGTATTAAAAAGAAGTTGTTATTTCTAAAGTATTTAAAGTAATTCTGCAGGTATCCAAGAAACTAAAAAGATGCTCAATATGTTAATAACCATAATCTAATTGGATACCTAATTTGCAACACTGGAGTTGGACAAAACATGTATAAATAAAACAGCAATTAACCTTTAGTTCTCAGCATTTTTTCTTCTACCCAACATGGGTCAGTTACCATAGCGATTATACCTACATGATCTGCAGATATGACTCAAAACCAGCTAGAGTCTTCATCTCAGCCACATCTCAGTATGGCACCAGGATAATTAAAAATACACTGAAAGATAAATGAAAATCTGAAACACTAAGGAAAAAAAAAAAAAAAAAAAAA
>VYXC01002949.1:203859-246046 GCA_013397175.1 Platysteira castanea
CGCCATGACAACCTGAAGGAAATTGAGATCCTAAGGGTCAAAGTTTTAGATGAGGAAATTTTAGAAAGACCAGATCACGCAGAGGTCCAGTATCCTAAAAGTGACTGTGGCTTATAAGAGCAACAGAATGAAAGGTAGTTCCAGACCATGAAAACAGCTGATATGAAATTACAATCCTGCCCTTGGTGCACAGAAGGAAATGTTGACCCACAGGTCACCACAGAAAAGCCTACAGTTTCTGATCCTGCCATTAACAGACTAATTGCAGGATGGCACTGAGACCCTGCAGCTGCCCCATCACTGAGCCCAGCCTGCTGCTGGGGACCTGCTGCAGAATTTCCTGGGTCCTCTGATCTTTGATGCTTCTCAGACTAAGGTCCAAATTTTATAAATGCATTGTTAATGTAAATGCTTGTCAGCATTCTTGAAACAGATGGTTTTACTTTAACTACAGCTAACCACAAGCAAATTTCACAGTAGCTACTGCCACAATATGTAGTAATCTGGACCTTTGCCATGAAGGAATTAAAGAAACCAGCATTTTATGAGAAAGTAATTTTGGCTTCCACCTTACTTCCTCCAGATTTTTAGCAAAACCGAGATCTATTTCTGAATTAATAAATTATGAAATGCTGGTTGAAATAAGGAAACACAGCAGTGTTAGCTGGAATTAAATACTTTCTCATTTCTCTGCAGTCTCTAAGCATTTCTTCCTTAAATTTTACTCAGACACAGGATAGTCAATCCATTAGCAGAACTGTGTTCCTCCACAACTTGGCTTTCTAGTCCATAGACACCCCCCACTGTTTTACTCATCTCCTCACAGCTGCTTCCCGTGCTCCAGGCACCACATCCCTCCCAGAGTGCTGCCAGCTTCAGCAGTCAGGACGTCTGGAGCCAAAAGTGTTGTGTTTCTTTATAAGCCAATAGACCTTCAGCACTTCTGTGAGGTATTCCAGTGGGTTTGGAGTCCCTGTATTCATGTCACACAAAAAATGCAACTTCTCTCCAAAAACACCTAGAAGTAGAGGAGGAAGATGTATAACATTGAGAAGGAAAGAAAATTTAAAATTCAGTCTATATAATGTTAATTACAGTCTCTCACCCAGCTTATTTAGATTATTTCTGACTTGCTAACACTATGTAATGGAATGGTCTAATATAAAGTTTAAATTTGGCAGATATTCAGACTAAAATCACCATCCCAGAACATTCAATATATTCTGATATTCCAAATCTAGTTCTAATTATATGGCAGGGATATTTGTAGTCTACAGAATTCAGTGTTGCATACAAAACCTTAGCTGGCTTAAAAAAACTACCTTAGGTACCAAAAATAGCTTAGCTATGGCAACAGAGGTGTCCATTTTGGTTAATTTACACTTTACCCAGGCAATTTTTGCTGCATTAGGATCACTCTTTCTGATGCAGCACTTAGAGAAAAACCTTGACATTTGTGGTCCCAGGAAATAGGTCCAAGGAGAGCTAGAACAAAACACACATTGAAGAGTCCTGACTAGGCAAGATTTTGCATCTAAACTGATGGACCCACATGACTACTGGTGGGGAATCACGCGCTATCCTTTAGAGCAGCCACCACCTACGGCCCAGCTCCCACTCTCTGGGGCTCTCTGCCTTTGCAAAGTCAGGCAATAATGGGACATGGCCTATGCCATGGCCCCTCTTGGTCTCCTTGCCTTCTGATTCCTGAGCCACCTCCTCCATCTGTCTAAAACCATTCCAAGTTCTTTGTACTACACCACAACCTGGCCATCATGTAGTCTTCTCTTAGGTCTGGCTTGGTGTTCTTCTGGTTCCTTCAGCAGCAGACATTCCTGTTCTTACTTTCAACAAGCCTCAGTCTGAACATATAAGATATTATCACTGAATCATGACAACAAGCTGACACTAGACAATTTCTTTGGTGGCACTTACATTGAAGATTTCTTCTTCTGAAGGGCTATATGGCATGGATAGCCCATCTCCTTCAGCAAGGGCTTTTTAGGCACCCTGGCAGGCTACTTCCTCTGACTGCTTCAAGCTCCACTGTACCTGAACTTATAAACTGAGAACCTGCGTCCTCAAGGATATCAAGAAAAGCTAGCACCTTCAACTGGCATCAAATTTTCTCAAAGTTCTATAAATAGATGTCTTTTGTTTGACTTGTTCTTAGGGTTAAGATGACATCAGTGAGTTTTACAGAGGTTAGAACTCTCTTATCTACCCTTCAGTATGCCTATATGTCCTATGTTAGAAATTTCTTTTAGGGAATGCTCATCATCAAGTTATCTGATTTTTACCCCACAATAACAATAAAACAAAAATCCAGACCACCTAACTGTGTGCCAAGAGCACATCGCTACTTATCTTTTCTATTTTACCGTGTAAGCCTGAGATCCTTTCATTGCCTAAAGTACTTTTTACAGCTTATCTAGCTTCAAATGTGCTTTGAAATACAAACCTACGGCTTTGCAATAATGACACTTTCACATCTTCTGATGACTTTCGGGAAATCAAAACTGAAAAGCATATTTGAATGGCAACTTTGGGTCATGTGCCCGTGCAGTGGAATTCTTAGCTGAGGCTTCAGGATATTGAAAGGCACAACAAAGAAAGAGGAGCTGTTCCATTTTGTAAGATGTACTTGGAGGACAAGAAAGTTGGAAATGGCATAACACAGTTATTCAAGGATAAACTGTTATATAAGAAAGAGGCTTTAGGAAGGAGAAGCAGAAAAATATATCACAAAAGGCTAAGAAGGGATAGAAATTTTTCGATGTTTTTCTTTGCATTTTGAGCATCTCAGATCAACAGATCACAAGGTATCATGGACAGTGGAGATTTTTATTCTTCATTCTTACTCAGAAAAGGCAAGCAGACACATTTTATTTGTCCAGGATTGCACAGCTATTGACAGAGGCAGAAGACGATCCTAGCAAAGAATCCATAGCATGATGACAGAGCTAGGGGCAGATTTTCCTGACTCCAAATATAGTGATGTACTAGGTCTCTCTCCATTTTTTCCAAAACTTCTGTTTCCTGAAAACATCAGCTTCTTGCTGGGAAGCAGCAAAAATTAAACTTGAAATGATTGAGATGTGTTTCAGAGAACTTTTGGGGGGTTCATAGAACTAAAGTCAGATTCTTCTGAAAGTATTTCAAGATGAACTTCCATTCATGGCTTGAATGCAAAGCAAAAAGAGTTGGCATTATTAAGTGGAAAAATGAATGGCATCCTTGATAACTAACCTTCTCATTAAGTTTTCCTCCTTCTTCCTTTGCACTTCCCAATTCACTAGTTTACACCAAGTTAAGCTTACGATGCAGCACAGTTGAAGAGTCTGTATTTTCATCATCTTCCATTGGAACTCTCAAGGTCAATCTACTAATCATTTCATTTTTCTCAGAGATCCACAAGGGCTGATTACCCCAAGGGCATCACTAATTAATATTCAGGTTTGAAATAGAAGACATTTAAGTTTGATGCTAATTAAAGCTGGAGAGCTTCATCCCCAGAAGCCCACAACGAAATCAGTTTTAGTGTTAGAATATGTTTTGCACCATCTATTTTTTTTCACTTTTACTATTTCAGAAATTCCTTCTGGAATCAAATGTGCCAGACCTCTCTTCTGTCCAGTTTAATGGTCTGAGACATATTTGTTTAGCTTTAAAAGTCTCTGCTGTTATTTCAGAGGTCATCAGACACCTTACACACCTTCATGCAATCTGGAGGGACATTTGTGAACACTGAGCAATTTCCACACTTTAAATCATTCACAAAACATAGACTCTCCTTCATCTTGCAGCCCTGCCCTTCACAGGAGATCTTAGTGGGCATGAAGGTGTTTGGAGGATGAGAGAACTTTTCTTTAACCTCAACCAAGCAAAACTGGTTATGTCCCTGATACATATACAAAGTTCACTGAAGACCTCTTCTAAATCCTGTAAAATCAGTGGGAAGACTACCACCCATTTAAAGAGACTTCAGCTCACATTTTACAAAGACATGAGAAATTGAAGTTTCATGTGTTAGTAATGCATATTCATATTTTTAGATATCTTTACCTTATGGAGTTCCTGCCATTTCCCATTCACCCCCAGATACACAGAATAATTAGTCTGGATACACTTCAGGAACTACCAGTAGCCTATTAACTTGTCATTTCCAGATTTATACACAGGGCACTGCGTCACCCTCAGTGTCACTGGCGTTTGATGTCCTGCTATTTTCTTTTCTTGATAGGGCCAGGGTCTCTGAGGGACAAAGGATTGGAAGTAATGTGCTGCACCCATTAAAATTAATTGCATGCAAACATTAGAAGCCAGACACCCATTTCAATCATGAAATATGGATAAGGATTTGCTGAAAGCCATTTATATTAAATTACTTTTATGATAATATTTAACTTTTTGGTATTAAATATTTAGTGCCCTTCTGCTTCCCCAATATGATGCACCTTAAAGCTTCTGTATTTTTGACAGAACTGCAGAAAGTTGAACAGGCTATTACCTTTAATGCTCATCTTTGAGACAGGGTTGGACAAATAAGTCAGAGCTATGAGCACCTGCATGATGCAGCACTGGACTAGGTGCCAACCACTTGTGGCCAAATGCAGAACATAAAATTTCAGAGACACTTTCATGTTACAGCCAAGAAGAAGCCAAGAGAAAGCTTGGTGCCACAACAGCAGCACCATTCATCTCAACTGGGAGCTCTTACCATAGCAGAGCCAGGACTGCCCCCTGCCCTGCCCCTTACAGAGAAAAAAACCTTCCCTCATTGCTTTTTTTCCTTTGTGTTCCACAGTAATTCAGAGGGAAAAAAACCCAAACCATCAAAAGCAATTGTGCATCTTCACTCTGTTTCTCTTTCTGATTTAGGTAAACTTGGTACTGACTTCATCTTCCCGGGTAGATAACATGGGAACTCTCTGTGTACCAGCTGCTTCTGCTCCTGATGATCAAAACCAATAGCTCAGATTATGTTTCACTAACAGCAAAAGAAATGCTTCAGCTGCTCATAAGGGAAAGACTAGAGCGGGATCAGCAGTTATGATCTTGAAATATTGGCCTCTGAACAGCCTGGAGCAACAATATGATACACAGAGAAGCACCCAGATGCTGGTTGTGATCAAAATCTCAAGTGAAAGACCATGCAAATAAAACCCATCTTATTGCTGGCAGTATCAAAGATAATAGAAGGCACATTCACTACTCTACACAGAGCTGCTTAGTCCAGGAGATGAAGAGAAATTAACCACAGGAATATTAACTGTCCAGGGAAGTTGATGGTACTTGCCCTCTTGCTAAAGAAGTGTATTTGACTAGGTGGCTAAAAGTTGGCCAGAGCTGTTTAATCATGCCTGTGGTGAATATTCCATGTAATTCATAAGCATCTATGTGTAATTCACATTTAATTTCACTTAAATGCAAAAATACTGTACACGGTTGAAATTAGTTCTTCCCCCCATTCACTCACACTGAAATAGGCTGTCAGGTTTCTTCTCTTCTCTCCAAAGATAAAGAGAAGCTGGATATAGCTTTAAAGAGCACTGCAGTACCTTTTTGGAAGTGCCCATCATGTTTCTTCTTTTGCTCAAGTGCTTCAAGGAGAGTTTAGACTACACATAAAGATCAGTCATTGTCAGGGATAATCAGAGGAGCAGCTCTGTTTCTTTTCTCTGCATTCAGCCAAGCTCGTGGATGAAAAACAGGTGCTTGAAGTTGAATTCAAGCAAGTTAGGCCAACTGGCTGAGTGCACTGCCCATGGAGTTGGCAGTTCTGGTGCAGGCACCCAAGGCTACTGATACAAAAGCCCATTTGGTCAATGCTGTGCATAAATTGAGTTCCTCAGTTTTCAATGGCGAGCTCTCACAGTGCTTCATAGGAAAATCCAGCTAGTGAAGAAAGCTACAGCACATTAGTTCAGCTACAGGGGTTATGGCAAATGCACCTACCAGTCTTCAGCTCCGTACATGAGCTTCCCAGAGGATGTGAAATTAAGTTCTTAGTCTTGGTCTCTATCCTCAACATGTTCAATGGCTTGAGGCCAAAATAAGCTAGAAGCTAGGCACGCAGAAAATGAGAAACACCACACATGCTGTGTTAAAAAAAAAAAAAAAAGCTTTAAACTCCTTGCCAACTTCCTAATAGAAATCTCCTACAAAGATTTTTTTCCACAATAGATAAAGAAATGGGAAAGCCAGCATAACATCTATGTCTGTAATATGTCAGGCAGCTGCCAACTCACAAGAATTTCCTTTTCTTCCTGACACTCCTTGTCTTATTGGCTGCACATTGTTTAACATCTCCAACCCACAACAAAGGCATCTCACATGAAATGATTTCACGCCCTGTGTAAGCCTGACTCAGTCCACAAGCAGGTCTCATGCTGTGCTGTGAATGAGGGTCCATACAACAAGGTACCACTGCTGCATCATCAAAGTGCACACTGAGAGGCATAAAAGGACAGCTAAGATTTCAAGGGCAAGTTTGGTCACATCTACATTTCTTGCTCAGGTTAAGACCCCAAGTTGTCCTGCTTATATTGCCCAGATGGTGCAGTGACCTAGAGTGAAAAGGTGAGCAAACACAACACAGTGTGCAAATCCACTGGTTTGGACCTGAGTGCCACCTAGGCCTCTGAGCTAGTATAAAAACATAACCTTTCTTATTACAAAATTTACTGGTTTTACGTTAGGGGAATTCACAATCTTAATGTTATCCCTGTTTTGTGTGAAGCTTTTCTCAAAAGATGCTACCCAAGAGTGTGAGCTGAAAAGCAAGTTCTCACTGATTTCTGTGGAGGCAAGGCCAGATCTGTGAGAATGATGATCCCTCAAGCATGTCAGTCTGCTCCTTAGGATCTTGACCAAATCCATAAAATCGTTACTCTCTTGTCCTGCTTGAAGAGGTGCCTCTTCAAGCACAGGATGATGTTGTAAAAACCCTGTTTGACTGAAGTGTTTAAAATTTAGCTTGGAGGGTACAAAGTGCTGCTGCTGGGCAGGATCAGAGATTCCTGTTCCCCCTGTACTCCATTCTCTATGTTTTCCTTAGTACCATCTCTGTGGTATGTCCATAGAGCAGCAAGCAGAAAATGGCCTGGGGTCCTAGGAGTCTACAAATCCTTACCACAGAAATAGCAGCTAATAATTATGCCTCTGCATGCACTGGGGAAACTGAGTCCAGGGGATTTGTCCATAGAGGAAAAAGGTAGTACATAGCGTGGTCACGTAAAAAGTTTTGTGTTGTACTGACAGCAGATTAAAAATAATGAGGTTGTTTGTTCAGAATGGGTTGTTTGTTCAAAATTGTTCTTTCCATCCAGGAGTGTGGGCCTAGATGTTAAGCTGCCTTTCAGCCTGCTGCAGGGAAGAGACAGCAATCCTCATGCCCCAGGCCTCATCCTCAGAACCCTCATGTTATGGCCAGTTGTTCTGACCAGGCTCTGCCAGATCCTAGCAGCTTCTTGTCTCTGTTACTGCATACTATTTCCTCACTGGATGAGTGCAAGGCTGCTGTAATTCCCCAGACCTAGGCTGCTAGTGCCCGAGGTCAGGCTGAGAGCAAATGATCCTCTGTATGCTCAGCACTTGCAAAAGCACACCCTGTGCTTGTAAGGTAGCAAGTAACTTTGGCTGCGAGTGGCACATCTTGGCAGAAGGAATGCCAGTCATTGGAGGCTGGTGACATTTTGCCTGCCACTATCTACAGATGCTCACTTGTTACGAGTACGTGTTGTGCTTGTCTCACGCTTTGTAGCAATCAGGCCTTTTCTCAGATTTAGGTGAAATGGTCTGAAAAGGGACAAAGGTTCATGGTGTGGGAGCAGCAGTGTAAGAAGTGGTTTTGATGCCTGCCCAAACAGCCGCTAGAGGCAAAAGAAGTGCCAATCCAGAGCTGGCAGAGTATTTCAAGTGCTTTGAGTGCACAAAACTATGATGGAAACGACAATCAGATGATGCCCCAATCATCTTTTCTCATTGGAAAAAGCTTAAATGCACAGTCATTATCAAGAAGATAAAACTGGTCTAAGGGAAAAAGGTTTTGTTTGAGGGCTTGAGTGGTGTACTGAACAAGTCAAAACATATTTTAAAGCAATTGTTCGTAGCCAGTGCTAGTATTAGAAATTTCCAGGGGAAAATGAAGCATATCAGGAAGGCAGAAAGCATTAAAATCATAGACATGACTTTAAACCTCTATTGAGAAAATAAAGCAAACATCTAAAGAGTTTCATACCTGACATAACTCCATCTTTTCATGAAAACTAACCCCCAAATCATTTTGGTTACCTCAGTCTCCAGAAATGGATGAGAAAGAAAGAATTTTAATTCTCAAAATAAAATCATGTTTTCTAATCAGCCTACAAATATTTCAGACCCTAATGTTTTTAATACTATCACTTTAGTGTTTCTAAAACACCTCATAATCTGATTTGGTTATCCTGAAAGGCTATTTCTTTGGATAGCCTCATCAAACAAGGGCTTCTAAAACTATTTTTGTTCTTCTGTTGACTCTGGCAAGGTATTCCTGAAACTGCTGCCCTCTCCACTGAGCTTGTCCAGTTGTCACTGTGGGGCCCTGTCTAGTGAATGGCAAAGGAATGGATGCCCCCACACATCCTTTATCTGTGTTGCTATAGGCACAGCTGTGGATGGAGCACACAGCAGGGATAGGCATGTTCTCACTTGATTTAATGCAGCATTTTTATGGGCAGAAAAATATTCTCATGTAAAATATGCCTTTGGCAGAACCTCACCCTGAAATGCCGGTCCTCTTTTCTGTCCCCTCATACCTCAAACAGCTGTGGTGCTTGCTCCGGTGTTACTCTAATGCCAAAAATGTTTCTTCTTATCAGAGAGATTTTAGGGATACAAGCAAGTGTGTGTATGTTTATGTAATGATTTTGAAATATCTTCCCCACTGTCAGTGGAAAGGGACCCAGAAGAAAAAATCCAGAATATCTGCAACAACTGGTGAATTAGTCAACTTTAAGGAAAAAACTAACTGCCAGAAATTCTCTTCTTTAACACTCTACAGACCTCTCCTTCCCATCCTATGTCACCAAAATATGCTTAATGGATCACACTGAAACTTTGCGGAATAGTAGGTGCTCATTTACAAATTTACTAAATTAAGAGCCAGATCCAATGGACTATGGGTCTGCTAATGTTAGACACGAAATGCTGCAAAAGAACATGATAGATCTGGGCTATTCTGTGATCACTGTTTTCCCAGAACACAGGCCAAGAACTCAAGTTAAATGGCCAACCACAGCAGTAGTGAAATAAGAGTTTGTCAAAATCAGTAGAGATTGAGCTGAGCTCAATAAAATACATTTTATGGCTTCAAGCAATACCCCAGTTTAGGAAAAAAAAGCCTGCATTTATTTAGCAAAGGACTTGTAGTTCTATTATTGCTAGTGAATTTTGAAAAAATGAACATTTCAGAACTGCCTGAAGTCTCTGGTTGTCCACTGTTGAACTGGGTTCTTAGTCATGTAAGTCAAGGTGAAGTATTAATGACCTTGATCCAAGAAAGCACTCAATCACATTCCTAATTTTGGTTTTATAACTTGTCCCATTGGAATCTATTGCACAGATCCAATACTTAAAGGTACACATAGGTTTAAGTACTTTCCTGCCTAAATCTTTCAAATGAGGAGCTAATATTTATAAACAGGAGAAAAGATGAATAAAAGCATAAAGTGATCCAGACCAGGCAAAAATGGAGACCAGTAAGTGCAATTGCGAAATATTTCTAATTACTGGAAAAAATGCAGAGGCACTAAAGGGATGCTACTCAAAACTCTAGGTACAGACATTCAATGTCGTACATGAACTGCAATACTGAGAAACAATGTAGCCAAAGGATAGCTTTCCCCAAAAGCTTGGACACAATATTGCCACTGAGGAAATTAATTTAATTAGATTAATAAGAGTATGAAAGTCCCCTTGCAAACATGACTACTCACACATACACAAATGCAATTATTTTATGTTTAACTGACATGGGAGATTTGTGTGTGAAATTAGCAAGGAGAAGAACTAGTGCAAAGCAAACAACATGGGAAAGAGATAACTGCACAGTCAATGCAGCAAAGATCCTGTGTTCTGTCTATGACTCAAGGAATGAAATAGAAAAGTTAAGAGCTCACACCGTGAGCTCCCAGCAGTGTGACTGTTTATGTGCAACAAAGGGACTAAATAAATACAAGGAAATGGGGAGAAAAAAGTTCCATCAGCAATTTTTAACCATATGCTTTTTAAAGAAATAACCTCTCATGGAGCTTTAGCTCCACTTACTGGCTGTAAATTAAAGTCCTCATATATACTTGAAGGACAGCTCCCAAATAATTTTTACTGCGTTCAGTCTGATCTCCTTTTTCATCCATCTGAGCTCCCCGATCAACCTTGCAGCTTAAATCTGAGACACAGCAGTCAGAAGAAGTTGGTGAACTCTGCATGGCCACACCAGCATTCACCACATTCCTGGTGCTCTGAACTCCCCAGGCTGCCCAGCTGCTACCAAATGGGTCCACACCTGGCAAGGCTAAAAGGGATACCGGGATGTGGAACATGGCAGAAGCATGGCAGAGTGACTGCAATTGTGATTCATGAAGCAGAGAGATCATGTACAAGTCTTCATACAGTTGTAAGTATTTATCTGCATGAAGCAGTGGCCCTGCCACCTCACTACCAATGTTTTTTTTAAACCTACTCTAAAGGGTGCCTGCCTCATATCACAGTGCCATGGAGACTGCTATGCTTATCTGGCTTGGCTCTTCCTCGGCATCACAACTGGATTTGCAGACTGAGTTGCCTTAATCCTCCTCAGTCTTATCATGGAGTGCCTGTGGAGCATGTCAGCACATACACTTAGCAAGAACAAGAAATGCCAAACATAAGATGAGCTACAGTGTCCAAACATGGGTGTGGAAACAGCTGGAATTCACTGAGTTACTCATGCAATAAGGCAAATGGCAAATGGTGGACTCTGTAGGAATAGGTACAAGAGTGCCTATAGATAGCTGATCAGGGAAGAGCAGGGCAGCCTGAACTTACACCAGCAGTGTTCAAGGGATCTCAGAAGTTATCTATTCGGGCATGGGGAAGCACACATGATCCAAAAAGTTACAGAGGACCTCACTAGCAGAAGGAAGAAAAATTCCTTCAAAATTAGGGAGAACAGGACATGCTGTGAGTGGGCATTTAAGGGCATTGCATTACCCTAATTAAGTCTGAACAGCAAATGGCAAAAATTCCTTTACTGAGACAGAAAGCAATCAATGGTGGACTGAGAAAGTCATGAGGCAACTGTCTGCCAAAGAAACTACACATTCATGCCACCTGTAATATCAGACCATCATCAAGAAGGGAAACAATGTTCTCAGACAATCCCCTGTTTTTCAGTACTGTAGGTTCCGGATGTGTGAATAGCTTTACAGCTGCCAATTTTCACAGACTTTCTGACCATCAGCAGGGTGAAACAGACTGGGGATTTCCCTACAGACTTCCTAGCCATGCCCCAATTCTTCCGGGAGGAATCTCAGGAGTGTGAGTTAACCACCTGCTGTTGTTCCTGCTCACAGCCATGTACTTCACCCAAGTGCCTGATGCCTGTCACGGTGTGACAGATTGTGGTGGTACACACAGGCAGTGGGTAAGGCAGAAGCACAGGTGGTAGAACACACTGTTTCTGTGATCACTCTCAGTCTGCAGGGAGTCAAGGCTACCCCTTGACCTGCTCATTTGAGGCATAAAACATTGCAGCACAACTATACAAGCAAAGCAGTCATCTTCAGGTCAGAGTTAACTGAACCCAGCATGACCTTACTTCAGCTTATTTTTCTAGTGTAGAAAAGCCCAGAGGCATAATGCAAAGTAACACACATTAAGAGGGACTACCTTAGAAAGGTTACCTCTTCATTTAATCATACATTTCATTTATTGCTCAATTAACATACCTCATGCATTTTCATCCCTCTATTACAGCTGCAGTATCTTTAGACCTGGAGCTGTACAGCTCTCTTGGAGGCATTTGCTGTTATCTACTCAGATAGGTAAATCATCTTCTTTAGTACAGGCTGTCAGCATCTATCCTTTCAAAGGAGATGATAATTTATGTGGTATTTAATGTGGTATGCCGGGTATGTACCACACCAAAAGCATCCTTTTTTGTCTCCTTAGCTCCCTATCTGCACTATCTAGGGTTGGAGATCTGCCAGGCTGTGTGCAAGTTCAGGACACAAGATGACAGCACAGATCCCCATCTCTAAAGTCTCCTGCTCACCAGGGTCTTTAGTCTCTATACACCAGGTAGCACCTAACTTGTCTGTCATATCCATGAGTAAGAAAGGCAATACAATAGTTTAGAAATTCAGAAGGAATGATCAGGAACTTCATAAGCAGACTGTGTCTCTAATAGATGAAATTATCTCTGAGCACAGGGTGAAAGATTTTATTCATTCATGCAACAGCTTTTAATCATGACTGTATTGCACCATACATCAGAGCACATACATGCAAAGATAATTTAGACTTCTGAAAAATTAAACGCCAGTATAAGGTGCTGTCGTACACTGGCCCATTTTAAGCTCTAGGTACCTGTAAATATCTCTTTGTTTAAGGAGGTTTAACTAACACAATATTTAGACACCTAAGAAGTCTATAAATCACAAGCACGTAAAATAATATCATAGCATGGATGCCAGATGGCCCATGTTATGAACTGACTGAAACTTTAGATCAAATTTGCAAACATCCTGTTTTCACGGACTTCTCCTCCCCAGCATGATATTAGGTGATATTCATTAAAACTGGCGATGCAGCTGAAGTAAAGGGAATAATGCAGAGGTAGTTCAAAAGGAGGATTCAAACAGCTCAGAAGCTGGCAGCAAGCACGAACGGACCATCCTCATACCCCGCCTGACAATGCACTTTGCAGCAGTCTGATCACAGCCATGCCGCAGCACCAGGAGTGCTGTCAACTAAATGTGGAAGCTCTTTTCTTTCTCACTTCTTAGTCATACTCAGGAGTTACTGTGGAGCTCTCCCTCCTCCAGGCTGAGATCTGACAGCTAAAGTAGGGCTATTGAATGAATCTCGCTTTTCTCTCTGCTTAAGTCTCAGCGAGTTCTTCTGCCATGACAATGGGACTTTGAGTGGTACCTGAAGCTTGCGGTGGCTGTCTGCAAAAGAATAAATTTCACTCTTTGGTACTGTGTACTTTTAAAGTGACTGAATTTGCTATTCATCCAAGAAACCTGTTACAGAAATATTAACATTAGAAATATTCATGTTGGTATAAATGAGATGTGAATGGAAATGTGGGTGTACAAAAACACCAGGAAAAGAATGTCAGAGCAAGTGTCAAAGGACTGGTGAGCGTTAATTGCCGCAGAACAACACTGTATCTGTGATTTTATGCAAATGACCAAAGAAAGGGAAAAAGAGCTTAAACATAAGGTGAAGGTGGAGAACAGTGCTGGAGCCATAAAATACTGAGATAAGGAAAAAGTGAAATTCATGAGTTTTATCTAAACCATGTATGGGAACAAGAAAAATATAAGGCAACAGGTACAAATACCCAGAATTCTACATAGAGGAATGTATATTTCTCATATTCCTTATTTTTAACTACAATAAGCTACCACTGCAGAAAGATTCCAGAATGAGTCCGTATATATTTCCTCCCTTTTTCATAATAAGTCATTTTCTTCATTCCTGTATTATCTGACCTCATTCCAGCTTACTGGCATTCTTTCTTTCTGGGATGTCAAACAGTGAAAGTAGTATTTCCAGAGATCCTTCTGTACACACCCTCTTCAAAAACTGGACCTTCTGATCCACTTGCATAGTTGCTGTTTGTTGTGTGAGTCTTATGACAAATACATAAGCAGTCTGCAGCATACAGAGCAGACTTTGTTTGCTGGTTGTAGCAGGACGCTCTGCCCTGAAATGTGTTCAAAGACTCAGACAATACCCTATTTACAAGGCTATCAAGTGATGGACTGAGGGGAGGATGTCTTGCTGGGTTTGGTGTTTAATTACACTAAAATCAATCTGATGCATTAACTCCCAGTTACATCCTGATAGTGAAACAAAGATTTGGCAGATATACTGCCAGGCTGAGGCTGGAGACATACGAGTGGCAGTCATATTACTTTACACCACAAAAGTCCAGCCCACTTTCATACGGTAGGATCTTCTAACATGTTCCTTCTTGGAGTGTGTGTATGAAGTTTTCTGCCTTGAAGTGGGGACACCCCTTCAAGGATACTCCTAGAAGTTGAGTGGAAGAGATCTGCACACGAGCATTGGTATAGTGAGGTACATCAATCTCTGCTTCATAATTGTTTCTTTTTGCTAGCTTTAATATAATTGCTTTGATATAGTGCTTTATAGTATACTATACACTACTAGTACTTCTAGCTTTTACACTGTGTAGTAATTATTTCTGAATAATATTTTTGTCTAATCATTTGCCATAATAAATAGTTCATTTTCTGTAAATATATCTGATTTGCCATCTTTAAACCTGCAGGACAAGGTTACTTAACCCCCTGAAAGTCTGGGGCTAAGACTGGGTTCACCCATCCCCAGGCACCTCTCTGAGAAGGAGTTTATAATGCAGGGGTCCTCTCTGCACCTCATGGCTCAGCAACAGGGCTTCTCTAATAAACTTTATCTGAAGCTCCCACTATCACCCACAACACAGGTCTGATGCTTCTTTTCTAAAACAGTGTCAAAAGAAGAGTCGGTAGGTCCTCAAAGCTGCTTAAAGCATATTGTATGTTCTCTGGAGTGATGGGCATTTCTTCACTAGGAACATTTCAACACTAGAGACAGATCTAGGGCCACTACGGCCCTTTGCAGCATTTGCTGGAATAGCAGTAGCAGGAGACTTGGTCTCCTCTTCTGTGAAGATTTATGGATGACATCCCCAGCCCTGCCACAACTCATGAGCTTTTAGGTGAGCTGCTGACACAGTCATAGCATGGAGTAGACACCTGTCCTGAGAATTGACTCTGATAACCAGACTGCACTGCCTGCAATAACTTAGCCAGAATAAAATGTGCAGTGTACAACTTCTACCTGGAACAAGTTTGGAAGAACCACTATTGGCCCAGGAACAGTGAGTTTTTCTTTCATCCACATGGCAGAGCATATGGCCCAAATTCAAGTTACAGCTGAGTGAAAGACAAAGAACTACATATGATAGGTGGGTGATGCTGAGTAGCTGGCAGGGACAGTTTGTTATCACGCCTCTTGTGACATTAGTAACAACAAACAGGCCATTTTCACTTCAGCCTCATCTTGTTGGAAATGACACAAAGTTTAAAAAATTTTTATATAACTTTAGTCGGGGATTTTGTTCACCTTTTCCCAGGGGCAAAGGAATTGAAGTTTCTTTTCAAAGGACTGTTTCACCACTGGAGGCCTGATGAGCTTAACATCTCAACAGACTGGGAATAGCACAGAAGATACACAAAAGATAACAACCATTAAAGAACATCAACTCCAAACATCACACCCCCCCACACGCACACCCACACACCCCACCCCGGCGTGGTCGGAGACACCTGGTCTGGAAAAAGATAGGTGAGAGAATGAAGAATTAGAACCTAATTAATATCAAAGTTGAACGGGTCAAAAACCAACAGGAAACCAAGTACTAAGAACTGTGTAACTTGGGACCAGTGAACACTGAACCACTGAATTTCCTCTGGGTTTTGACTGTATAAGCATATGAAAAATCTAGTCAAGAGCATGTGTGATGGAATGACTTTCTCTGCACAACCTAGGCAATGTGTGGATAAAATGATTTCTGTTGCACATCCTGGCCAGAACAACATCCTGGCAAGAATAAAGTAATGTCTTAACTCTCTAACACTAAAAAATGTTGTTGAAGAGTTTTTGTTTTTTCCACAGTTTCAGTGACAATCTCGTCAACAGACAAATCTGCCAGCTGCCAAGAACGTGGAGACAGGAGAAGCACCCTGTCCCCCACTTTGTGTGACAAGTGGCTGAAGGGTTTGGGGCAATGAGAAAGCTGCATAGCATCAGGGAGGCTGAGAAGGAGCTGGATAGCTGGTTCCAAGTGCAGTCTGCAGTGGACTCACAGCCCACCTCCAAAAACTCCTTCACCGGTACACACAGAACGGATGGGAGCCAACAATGCTGAAGAATGGAAGCTTGCAGCAGCAAGGATCTGCAGGAGGAAAATACTTCCCCTGAAGCCCAAGGCGCCCTTGCAGAATCGTTTGATGGCTCTGCCGGCTGACAAGAAAAGACCCATCACATCAGAAGAGACTCTGGAGCTGAGTAAGGCAGCGTGATCTCCTCCCCACGTAACATCCAGCACAACTAAGAAAAGGTAACGGGTGGAAGAAGTAGGCAACTGTCCTCTGAGAGCTATGTAGGCACCCACTTGCTGGCCTGACACACTCTCTAGAGAGGTGTGATGCAGGTGCTCCTGTCAGGGTTGTCATGGGAAACTACTGAGCCTTGTACGGTCCAGACTATTACCCACTGCTCTTGCTTCTTGTGGGTGCCAGTGATACAGCCAGGAGAAATCTGAGGTGTATCAAGGACTACAAAGCTCTGAGAATGGTGGCAAAGGACTCTGGAGCAGAGGTAGCTTTTTCATCAATCCTTCCAAACAAAGGAAAAGGGTTTGAAAGGGTCGGTCAGGTCAGGAGATTCAACAAAGGGTTACAGGACCGATGCAACAGCCTACTGAGATGTTTGCCTACTGAGACCATGGGAATTGCTCTGGAAAACCTGGTCTACTGAGGGGGCAGATGGGGTCCACCTGTCACAGAAAGGGAAGAACATCTTCAGTCATAGGCTTGCCAAGGTGGTGAAGAGGGCTTTTAAAGAGTTGATTGAGAGAGAAATCTCAATGAGTCCACCTCCAACCAGTTTGATGCCGGGATCAGCAAGAGATGCACTGAGCCTGGAGAGGGTAGACAGGTCAGTGGGAGACCACCTGAAGAGCAGCACTTGGCCATTTCACTATCTGTATCTGCTGCAATTTATCAAGTTTCAACACCATGGTGTTTTTTCCTGTTGGTTCTGCCCAAGACTAAGCCAGTACAGAGACAGGATGTTCCTGGAGAGCAGCAGGGGCCATAGAAGCAGATGGGGACTGGCCTGTTCCTCACTAACACTGGTACACTCTTCACAACATCATTTCCTGTGCTTTGCCTTGCTCTGTTAAAGTTCCTGCAGGCAAGGGAGAGAGGATTGTTTGTAACATAAGCATAGCATGTGAGTTGTGACTTCTGTCTTTACTTCTAGTCCAGGTCTTTGAATCATAGAATGTATGTTGATTCCCAAGGCAAGAAGATACTCCTCAACGGCTTCAACAGCCACATTTTTAAAAAATAATTCTTCTCTTTCCCCCATCAGCTCACAAAACCATTCTCTCCTTAGATTATTGTATATTATTCTTATTATTTTTCAAATCAAGTCAGCAGATTTACTGGCACTATAAACTGAAAGACTGACAGACTCAGACAGAGTACTCATTTCATATGTCCCACCACACCTGGGCTAGACTGACTGCATCCTCCCAGAAGTAAGAGCTGTTTTCCTTGCTTTTGTCAGATCTTTTTCAATACAAGGTTATACAGAGTTATACACACCACCTCTTTGGAGCAGCTCTCATAAAAAAAAGCCCATACTGAGTACCATGGTATGCTTTCTGCAGGATTATCCAGCCAGTGCTGTTTCCACACTTCTGCAGATTTTTGGTGACCATAACAGAATAGTAAATCAAACAGAACTACTTTGATTTCTTATGCTTTAGGAACACGGCCATTGTGCAGCCTAAGCTCCCTAGTTTTTGCACACTTGAAGACAGCTCCTTCAACTTTATTCTGAGAAATGCAACAGAAGGGAGAACACCAGATGAATTGCCAAATGGAGTGGAATTAAACTATGCCAAGTGCTAACTGGAGTTTACTCACAGACACATACGCCCATATCACAAACTGTCTTGCTGCAATATTCTTCTACGCGAATTAAAAGCGGTGCAAGGTGCATTATTGTGCATCTCTTCATGGATCACAAGCTTCCTATGTACTCCAATGTGCCCTGCTCTTTCTGATACATCCCAACCTGTCTGCTCTCTGTCAGCAGTGCAAGTGTTAATGCATCAGATACAATAAAGCTTCATAAAAAATAGTATCCACACCAACTCAGGTTTATTCCTCGGGAGGTGGATAATTCTGTCCTTGTTTTGACTAAACTCCTCCGAGTTCTCTTAAAGTTCTGCTCATTTTTTACACCACACCCCAGCACCAGCTGTTCACATGCAGTGGGCATCCCTGTGTCCTGCAAACGAAGAGTATTTGCAGGTCTGTAATTGTATTAGAAATAACTGAGCTTTCAAACCTGGCCTTTTTAGAATACATAGTCCATCTTGTAATTGACTGTCAGCTTGATTTACAAAGGCAGTTGTGATGGGCTTGGAGATTTCAGTCCAAAAGACTCTCTGAAAT
Source organism: Platysteira castanea (assembly GCA_013397175.1). Taxonomy (NCBI): domain Eukaryota; kingdom Metazoa; phylum Chordata; class Aves; order Passeriformes; genus Platysteira; species Platysteira castanea. The sequence continues at coordinate 222,372 of VYXC01002949.1, forward strand.
AAATGAGGACAAAAGTCAATCCAGTGAGGCAGCTCGATTTGTTAATATCATCAAAGAACAAGGAATGGTTTAGGCAACACAGAAAGACAAAACAAAATGCTCTCAAGACAGAAGTAGCCCAGACAAAGGCAGTTCATGAAACAAATCACAACTCCCGCAGAAATTATAGAAGCAGATAGAGGAATGAAGGTGAGCAAGGGGAAATCAAAAAATCATTCTATTCAGAAGAAAAGCAAGGAACGAGCAAGAATATTTAAGTTCTGAAGATTCCGACCCATCAGATTCTTTATATAATTTGTGGAAAAAAGCTTCATAAGGATCTAAATTATATGTTTTGGGCCTGGATAGATGACATTAAGAATCTTCCAATCAGTTTGCTTCAGAAACATTGAGCTTGATCATTAAATTTTTGTAAAATCCTGAAACTCCGGTTAAACATTGGGAAGGCAGATAAAGGGTAAGGGAAGAAGATGCTGATAGAGACCTTCATATTCCTTGGCTGCTCTCTGGAACAACAGACCTTAGCTTCACTCCCCAGGCTCTGAACACCTTGGATTTTGCAGATATTGCCTCTCCATTTTTAAAGTGAATTGAAACACTCCAGACAAAGTAAGGTTAACCAGAACTGAGAGGACTGAGGGAAAACCTATTTTTCACCTATGGCAAGAGCTTGTCAGCAGGTAGATAATGTTAACACCTTGTTTTCCAGCCACAGTTTTGATAAGTGTTATTTCTATGTTTAAGCTAAATTTCTTTGTTTAGACTAACACACCTGAGATTTTCACTGAACTAGAATCAAAAATATATTGTTCAGATATAATAAACAGCAATGAAAAGTAAAGCAAAGCTGACTTCAAAATGTATTACATACTTTATACAGAAACTTATATATTAAGATAGAGCAGTTTTGAAAGCGACACAACAAATTAAAATATGAGTTATGATCTTGATTCTTCATGTAGACCCAACTGACTGATCTGGATAAATTATTGCTTTGCCACCGGGATCCTTCCATCTCTTACTTCTGAGTTCTGTGCTTCGCTGTTAGCAAACCATTTGTTAGTCAGACAATTAGCCAGATCAGCAAGCAGCTGCCTGGTAACAATGCTTTATGCATGCCAGTATTGAACTTGACATTGCAAACCACAAGTGCTGTGGTCTGTCCTTAGGTGTATCAATCCTGCTGGTCAGGCAGATTAACCCCTTTGTAATTGAAGCATGCATAGACAGGCATTTGGTTCAAAACCAAAAGCTTCTCCCAAGTGAACTACTGAATAAATCCCCAGTTATTAGCAATGTGACAAAGTTACCTCTGTCCTCTTGCTGCAGAAGAGCAAGGACTTTTAAATGCCTGGTTGCACCATATACCTATGCCCAACATCCACTCCGAAGTCTTACTCCTAGTGCTCCAACTTCTTTCCTCCCTTATACAGCTAAGGCACTCTGCTTCACTCCTTGAGAAGCTTTAATTAATTCTGGATTTCCAACAATATTTTTTCTGTTGGGAAAATATATCCTTGGTGTTTTCAGTGACAATATTTACAGAAACTTTCTCCTTTTTCAGCTAAAAAGGAGTATATTTTTTAAAAAATATAATTCTGTTCCAATTTATGTTGGAAAATATTTTACCTTGGAAAATCTGAGGAAAACATAAACCAATATCTAAGTGAAAATATGTATTTCAAATAAACCAACATACAAAAAGACAGATGGTGCTTTTCATCAACCTTAATTCTCCTTTTTGCCCTCAACTTCACTCCTGTTTTTGTCATTTTCAGAGCTTAGCAAAAGCTTGTTCAAACACATCACCATTCTCCTTCCAGTACTTCACATCTTCTTAACCTCATCATTGGAAACTCTCTTACCCTTCCATTCACATGCATCTCCTAAATTCAGCTTGATACCTCTTTCCTGTTTCCCTACTACTGCCAGAGTGGCTTTTAATCCTATATAAAACAGTGTCCTATCTTTAAGTCTCTATTACAGTTTCTTCACGTACCTCATCTGTGCTCCCTGCTTCCACAAAATCAGATCCATTAACCAGATATTTTCTTATGTTTCCCTTGACTTAATCCATTGAATTTTGTCTCTGGACCTGGAAAAGAACCTGTGGGAGCTCATTAAAATTGAGCTTTTTTGCCCTTCTCCCAGAAGAGAATGTGGGACAAGGATATTAATTAAAATACAGATATATCCCAAAATCTCAACAATATTCCCTACAAGTAATGTGCTCACAAAATTCATCCGTTCACATTCCCCAGAATGTGGATTTATATTTTGGCTGTCTGTAGCCCTCGTGGGATTGTTGGTTTAGGACTCTGTCTGAAGAAAGAGAGGAAGTGCTGTAGCAGCATAATGCCCCTGAGATAAATAATTTAGCACATTTTCATATGCAGATGACTTTATTAAAGTCATTTAATGAGGGCCAGAAATGTTGAAGTTCAAAATCTCCAGAGAGTTTAAAAATAAACCCAAAATGAATATGGGATTTGACAACAGCAGTTGTCAGGGCACTACTAGAGAAAGGGACAGTGCACAAGAGATTTAAATATGGCATTTTGGTATTATTAAGAACCAATGGAAATAAAGTATGAAGGAAAAGAATAGGAAAGAAGATATGGTTGAAATGGAAGATTCACAAAATACTGGAAGTCTTTGAAAACAACCTGAAATGAGCATACACAAAACATGATATCACTGGTGTGTTATCAGAGAATTGACTCAAAGTAGATTAAAACATAAAGTAAATGCTTCCTCCAAAGTAGCTGTTCATTGAAATGACAGGGAAAAAAAAAAAAAAAAAGAGAAAGGATAAAACATTGAATAGCTGGAGTTCCCTGAAAGATGAGATGCAGCAAGACAAAGTCTCTCTGGGAAACCTTTCTTTCCAGTTTTTTGAAGAGTCACTGCTTTTCAACACGGAACTCTGCTCTACAGGAAACTTCACTCCTCAGGACTGTCAAGCCCACAGTCTGGGTAGCAAGTGCAGTTGCTTGGAAAGTAAGTTTCACTCTGGTACCAAAAGAAGAAGTGGCAATTGCTTCTACTTTGTCTGTGCTCTGTTCAAAGATGCAAAAAACAACGTCTTAGACTGAGAAAAGCTCCTGTGAAACAGGAGGGCAAGGGAATACAATGTAAGAAGGAAGGGATGACCAAAGCCAGCTTTCCTCAGAGTACTGGAAGCCTTTGAAATAAACTTGGAAAAGATATTCACCAAGTTCACTAACATTTTTATGCTGAGATCTGTATAGACAAAATCGTCCTTTGAGTTCTACATCTTCTTTGGATCCATCTGTTTCTTGACTACTACTTCTAAATTCTTTGAGTCTGGGATTTTACATGCTGAAAGAAAGATGAAAAGAAACATAAAAACTAATGCATACTCTCAGTAGAAGGTTCTTGTGAACATAAAGGAGGGAGGACTGAAGGTTGGAGATTTGCTCAGTGTTCAGGAACAAACCCAAAATTATGTCACTGGCATCAGAATTCCTATTCAGTTTTTGCTGCTCTAACTGAGAGCAGAATCCAACTTTATTTAGGACTGGCCAAAATCCCTTCATTATAAATGTGTGTGACTATTTTGTGTGGTGTAGCAACTTCAGAGAGAGACTCTACCTGCACTATGGGATCCCTGTCCTTGGGATGGAAAACTAAAAATACTTTGAGGCTTCTATAGCATCAACATTCATATGCTATCCCTCTGCAGGAGTCATTGTTCTCCAGCTAAGGTCGGACTTCTTTTCACAAATAAATATCAGCCAGCATACTGTTTTCTCACCTTCTGCTCAATCTTCCCTCTTAACACATGTTAATCTGTGTAAAGTACAGTAGAAAATCCAAAATGAGAGGGCAATGCTAGAAACATACTAACAAAGGAAAGTTCTCCTGCAGGGGCTTTGAGAGTGAGCACCAGGAAACTGAGCAAGTAATAAACGCTACAAGACTCTGTCTCTAGCATCAGAAGGAACACAGACAAAATGCACTGGATACCTTGCTCCAGAGCCTGATTGTCTCTTAAACACCTGTGAGAATTTGCAGTTGCACAGCAGCCAAATGTCCCGTAGCACAGCCCTTAGCTGGTCAGTGTACACATGCTGTTCTGCCACACCATTGCCTGCCAGGGGAGCATTCCTGTAATATCTGGGAGCTGCACACCTCGAGCATCCTCAGAGGGAAGCTCTTGGAGAGAGCAGGGGAAAGACGCTTGTATCTGCCACTCGAACACAATATACCATGCATGACCTTGATTTCAGACCTATCATGATTTTTTTTCCTAGCTGTTGAAAACATTCTTATTCCTCTTACAAAAGAGAGTCGAGTTTATTCAGCTCTTGTGAAAATCCGTTGACTCATGTTAAAGGTAAATTTGCCCCTCAGGACTCTAAAGAAAGCAGCCAGAGCATTCTGGCATGCAAAGAGTCGCTCCTCCTCCTAAAATCCATCCTGGGGCAGAAGGTATTCTCACCCATGCTTTGAGCAAACTCTACTGGCTGGTAGTGAGTAGGAAGCAGAACAATATCTCTGCAGCTTCTCCTTTTCACTTTGCTTTTTCCCAATCACCATCCCACCTGACTGTATGGGAGCTGCCTGTCAACTGCTGCTCAGCCCTTACCAGACATGGAATAGAGGAAGAAAATCTCCTGGTTTTTCCCCCCATGCTTCAGCCAGCCCTGGCCTCTTGCCTGAACAAAACTAGACTCAAGCTTACCATCAGACTGTAAAACTGCAGAGGTTCTCTCAGCTGACAGTCTGTGGAAACATAACATCAATCTTAATAGCCTCCTATTGGCAGTATCTGGGATCATCCCTGCTTGCCCACAAGCATTTATTGAGGTCAGTAAAACCACTCTGACATTTACGTGTTGTTTGCAAAAGGAAAGGAGTGGCTAAAGACTTACATTGGAGGTTGAGTCTTCATTTTATCAGGAGCTACTTGCAGAGTGCCATTTGAAGAGTCGAACTAGATTTAGTGAGACAGTTCAGGAGGGATCAATGGAGCTTTATTTCATATAGTCCCAACCTGAGAGGCAGGATTCCTTTACCTGAAATTGTTTTCAAGCTGTTTCTCAGCAGAATACATGTGGGGTTTATGCAACTTGCCACTGTTTTCTCTCCTTAAAACCTTTTATCTGACACCTCAAAACTTCAGCTTTTGAGGATGCATTATTTGACTTTTACATAGTGACCTCTTTGATTCATCAGGATGCACAGGGAAACCTCATCGTTACACAAAAGCCCAAAGCAACAGTATGAAGTAAGCTCAAAAGCCAGGGTTTTCTTTGACATACCAATAAAAATGACAAAATTTCCAGGAAGAAGTTCCCATCTTTATTTACCACCCAAGCAGCCCAGGCAATGGCAGCCTTTATCACACTGTCAATACCAAGAATAGCACTCTGTCATTTTGGACCATCACTGCAGAGTAGCACAATCAGGTCAGCAGACAAGAGCATCTGGTTCCATCACAGCAGCAGCAGCTCAGCCAGGCTGCTCTGCAGCTCATGGAGGCCAAAGCGCCTTGCAGAATAAGCCCCCTCCAGACGTTTTTGTTTGTCCTTTTGAACACCTCAGAGTGGCTACGCCAGGCCAGCCCAGCCCAGCCTCCTCACCGCATTGGTCAGGTTTAGTAGCTTTTCTTTGCCCAAAACAGGGAAAAGGAGACAAACCAGGTCATTACAGATAAATAATATTTTCTTCATCCTTCCTCCCAAAGTCTCAGACTGCAGAAACTGGGATCGAAGAGCTCTCCTCTGGCTCAAGTTCTCTGAAAATAACAGATGGGTTTTTACCAAAGAGCTGTAAAAATCCTTTAACTAACATGAGGCTTAAAATACTAACTCATTGCTGAGACCAGACTGTGATTCTCCTGATTCAGCAGTACTCCCTCAATGTGTCTGAAAATGCTTATAAATTTAATCACCAAGAGCCTATGTGGATGACAGATGGAGATAGACAAAGTGGTGATGGCAGGGGTGGGGGCTTGAGTATTTCCTTTAGTTTTTGTTTCTTAGTCAAATAAATGGCAGCCAAATAACACTCTCCAGGTCTGCAACTTAAGGGCAGCTACAGGATGTAACAATGGTATGCAGTGTAACTCAAGGCTCAGCTGGTATTTTTCAAATGAAATGAGGCAAGCAAATATAATTGGAAGGCTTGGTGGCTGCATGAAGCCTATTTCTTATTTCTCTGATTGTACCTGAGAGTTAATTGTGAAATTATGCACTTTAAAAATATGTCTATGTGTTGTAGTGAAAAAAAACCAAACAATTTACCTGACTATAGAGCTTTTGAAGAAATAAAAAGCAATGAGCTCTTAGTACTTGTCTGTAGGAGTATTTCAAGTAATTCTTTTATCTAGCTATTATTCTTGACCACTTTTTCCAATAAATTTATTTTGTACTGGTAAAACATACCAGAACAAGGATCTTGCAATCTAAAGTCCTCTAAACAAAGAATAACTGTAGCACATGAAGCAGCAACACAATCTCTGTTATCTTTCATTAATATTGCCAGCCTCTTTCTCTTAGAGCTGAAGAAGCAAAGCAACCTACACCTTTTTTTGGGCCATATATATCTTCATCTTTTGGTGTGGAACTAGAAATGCCAAGCTTCCTCCTAGGTTACCACTCTTTAAAGCACTGGCTTTAATCCATGGTCCAGCTTTGCTGATCTGTTGTCTATAACCTCTTTATTCTCTGTGTCAAAAATACATGCTGTAGGGGCCCAAAATAGCTCCCTATGCTTTTTCCTATTCTTTTTGGTTGTTACATTCTTCCAGCTTCTTCCTCTGTATCTACACATTTATTATCATTGACCCTGTCATTTTCTACATTTCATTCACTATGAACACATCCATCATACAGTTATGGCAATTGTGTCTCTTCATATCCAACAGCTGCATCTCACCCCAGAAAAGTCTGCATTTTGCAATCTGTGTCTATGAAAATTCAGTTGTAATGGACTATAGTAAAAATTCTGTGGCTGCCCATAGTGGTTCTCATTTTCTGTCCTTCAACTGGTTTTCTGCTCCTGAAGAAATTATTTTCTTTGCCAGCTTGGAAGCTAAAACTTTGCTGGTTTTTACAGTGTATTTTTTCTTAGCTCAGAAATGGCCTGTTGTTATTGTCCAGACGGGAGCCCCAGGTGGGATCTAGGCCTGAGACATCAGCTGTTTAAACAAGTGGAACGGCTGTCATTAATCTCTGCTTCTGGAGCTCATAACAGGAAAATGGAGCAAGCAGGGAATTGGTTCTCAATAAAAGAAGCGTCCTTCAGCCTTGCACAGTTTCATGTCCAGCCACTAATCAATATATATTGTTCCCATAGATCACAGTAGCGGCTGGTGAGAAATTGCTTGGACTAGAGGCTTGTGTAGAGTGGACATGTGAGGATTTCCCATGCACACTACAGACAAATCAATCTTCTAGAATAAGATTTGAAAGAAGGATCAAGAAAAGGCAAGAAATAATACCAAGGATGTTTGGGAACAGGTCCTTTGTGAGGAATATTTAAGACAGGAAGAAAGCCTGATTCTTGTCAAAAGGGTTTTCTTGTACTTCAAAGATCAATACAAACGTGCTAGAGATATGTCTTTGCAAAAATAGTGGTAGCTGAGAGCTAACTGCAGTGTCACCTTCCTGCACACCAGGCTTTAACTTGCCTTCCAGTACCTAAAGGGAGCCTACAAAAAAACCAGAGGCACCTTTTACAAGGTCATATAGTGATAGCACAAGGGGGGATGGCTTTAAACTAAAAGAGGGCAGGTTTATATTGGTTCTAAGGAAGAAATTCTTCACTGTGAGGTTGGTGAGACATTGGAACAGGTTGCCCAGAGCAGCTGTGAATGCCCCATCCCTCAAAGTGTTCAAGGGCAGGCTGGATAGTGCCCTGAGCAACCTGGTCTAGTGGAAGGTGTCCCTTACAATGTCCAGGAGGTTGGAACTAGGTAATCTTTAGGGTCCCTTCCAATTCAAACCTTTCTGTGGTTCTGTGTTTCTAATGCCTCATTCTCAGTGCCTACACCAAAAATCTGCAGCTTCAGAATTACATTTCTTATTAAAAGCTTTAGCTACAAGAAAATCAGTTTTTCTTCAGAAACAGAGTAAAACATCAGCAACGTTTAAGTGCTATGGTGTTCAAATCCTGTGTAAAGGCTGCTGTTTCATGGTCTATCACAATCTTCTCTTTTCACTGCTGGACAGTAGGGCAGGCTAGTTCTGGCATGCACTTGACTGTGCATCTCTGGAGGAATGCTTTATTGGGCCCAACAGCTGTCTTCTCTGTTCAGAACAGAGGGTACCTGAAAGTGGGCTACAATGGAGAACAGAATGGTTTTAATGGCTTGGACTTTGCTCGGTAGGTAATAGAGCCCAATGTTTTCAGATGCTGTGCAGGTTAGAGCAAGAGGCATTTCAATTCCCAGAAGGAAGAAAACACTTCTGGTTATATTACCAAGACAAATAGTGCAGTGAAATCAGTTTTGAGAGACAAGAATTGGTCCCAAAAGACTGACTGAGTAAATTTTCAGTACAATTCAATTCATATGCTCCTTTGGTACTTTCTATTTTTTCCTCATAAGCAGGTGGTAGGCAGTGCAGAATGTGGCAAGCTCTTTTATATGATTGATGGTTTAAACTTTTCAATTAAAAGCATGTTTGCACGTTTGAGGAAATCTTTGGGATGAAGGACAACAGAGAGCTCTGTGTGAAGAAGAAAAGCTTATTTTCTCTGCCTATTAGCATCTCCATTCCTCTTTAAATTCACTCATTATTTGACCAAGGGGACAAGGCAGCACAGCACATTGTTGTTGGGTGGAGGCGTGACACCCAGCTCCTCTCCAGAACAGTGTCCACAGCACCCTGCCAAGGACATGGAGAAATGGAGTGTGACCTGGAAGTTTTGCTGTTGTTGACTGAGTCTGGGTGCCACCATCACAAGGACTGAACACGTTGTTGTTCTTGATGCTGTCCCCCAGCTTATCATTTTCAAAGGGCCTGGCTAGGGAGGGATAAACTCAGGGAAGCTGGGTGTCACTACAGGTCTGAGCATTTTAAAAAAGTGGAAAAAAAATAGTTTTGCTCTGGCATATTATCATCCAGTTCCCTTTTCCTCTTTGGGAACACTGTAAATGCCACCACTGGTGGCATTCTCCTCTTTCAAGCTGAGAAATGCCCTGTTTCAGTTTGGCAGACTGGGGGTCACAACCCCTGCACTGTGCCCCTGCTGACTGCCAGGGCTGTGCATGGACTGAGTAGATGCTGATGGGCTGCTTCTGTGTGCTCTCACACACTGGCTTGTCTTGCAGACTTTTTAATAAACACTGAAACCACTCACCTTGGATTGCTCTGCTGCCTGTCTCCTGACTGATGTTCTGAAAAAGACATTTCACTTCTTTTTGCGGAATTAAAATAATTCGTTGACAATGACATGCAATGAATATTCAAATTCCTCATGATTCTTGAGATAATTAAACTTTCTTATCCTTATAAATGGTAGTCTGTAACATGTCCTTAGCATATGGGTTTTTTGTGGGATTTAGTATCTTTGATACTCAGACATTTTGCCATCTAAGAAATAAGATTTTGATTGACTCATCTTACAAAAGACCTTTTATTATGGTCTTGATTGCTGAGAGTGGTCAGAAGCAAGATTTTCTTTTCTTTTTACTAATTTTTTGCAAATTACATGACGGAGCACCCCATCAAATGGCTGATACCTTCACTGCCTAAACAGTCCTGGGATGAAAAATGCCTGTTGTCTGCTAGCAGAGAGAAGAGCAGACTTTTGTAGCTGTGTTGCCATTAGCTGTATTTTGAGCTGGGAGTTCACTGACAGTTATTTGTAAGGTACTGAAACAACATTGTAAATTGGCTTCGCTCCAGCTGTACTTTGGGAGGATACATGAACGGTGTATATCATTCAAACCCACCACGTTTCAGAGATGTGCTTTTGTTGTAAATTTCAGATACAGAGCCATGTTAATGCAACTATAAGGCTCCCAGACTACAGGTGTTACTTCAGTTAGTTGTCATGTTCTGTTAATCTAAGGGATGTTACTACAAAACAACCTCTCACTAGCTAAATCTGAGTAATCCTCTGGAGGTGCATCTCTTTCTTTCCCTTGACTGCAGGTATCTTTATACCTTAGTCCCCAGTGGAAGTGCTTGACTTAAACATCCCAGACTAGATGGAATAAAGCCAGTCTGTGCATCTACACTGAAAGCCATAGAAATTTATGTAATCCAGATGTCAGAAGTATAAAGACTGCGAGATTTTTAGCAAGATTGCTAAAGCAGGCAGCATACACCAGGCTGGATCCTCAATTTGTGATGCTGAAAATATTCCCATCAGAACAAACATTGTAGCCAGGTAGAGGTGGCGTGGCCTGTTTATGCTAACTGTAAATATCTATAAAGAGAAATCGGGTGAGAAGTCCTCTGCATGGGCTTCTGTGGTATTTGGAGCAGGAAGGTGTTTCGATCAACAGAAGCTATCAGGGAGTATAAGATTTATAAGTATTATTCTACCATGTCCACCAACTCCCAGACCCTTGCAGATTGACATATTCTTCTCAGAAAGGTTTCTTTTGACCACAGACTGTGCTGTGGGACAAAAAGCCTGGCTTTTCCCCCTTCTAATGTCTGAACTGACTTAGGTCTGAAAGGTATATGCCCAAGCCTTACCCGAGTTTCCCTCTATGACAGCAAAGATAAAACCTAAGATGAACAGCAAGGAAGTAGCATTAAATTATTTTGACAGAGCTAAGATTACTTGCCCAGAGAGTCAGTCAGAAGAAAGCAAGAAGACAGCATGAGAAGTACACTGATCAGGCAGCCAAGACTGGAGTCCAGAGTAGAGTCTTTTGAGGTGAAAAGTCAGCAGACTTAGAGCATTTTAGAAGAGGCAGACCTGGTAGCAGCTGCAATACTATGCCTTGAATCCTGCAAGACTCGGAAAGGCCCTGTCATTTGAATGGCTATGGCTGTTGAAGATAAGCGGGACACGAGCAATGGTAATTAGCATCTGCCTATCTTTTGTGTGCAGTCACTCGGTTCCCAGTGCCATGGTTACAAACACCCGAAAACATTGGTGTTTAAGAATAACTAAATCAACTTTTATCCGAATTTCCATATGTGTCTTATAAATATTCATGGATTTATTTTCACAATACCCTTACTGCTCCTTGAAAGCAGGGATTTAAGCACCTGAAAGGTGTAAACTGCCTGCACAAGGGGGGCAGGCTCTGACCCTCTGAAGGTATAGGCTAATGCCCCAAAAACTCACTGTACATGAAGGTCTACATCAACTCAGAAATGTGCAGTATGGAGAAGGGGGCTTTCATGATCATCACTTTTTATAACCTTTTTTTAGCCATAAGACCATCCTTTCTGTGTATTGCCCTAGTGTAAACTATAAGACTGTATCCTACTTTGTTTAAATGAAAACAAGTCTTAAAGGAGTGTAGTAAAGCAGCAAGTGAAAAAGTTCTACCTATTCATGGTTTGAGCTCTACCTGCGTAAAGTCATTAAATCTTTTCTAAAAAAGCAGATGTGGGACAGATATTTGGAGTTTTATGCAAATAACCTCACTAAGGAGACAATCTTCATTGCAGCCTGTGAAATTATTAGCTGCTTACAAAACTCATCATAACTTCAAGCACAGCATCTTATCCATGACTTTGACTGTTCACTTGTAAAATCTATGTTAAGCCTTCAGTGCCTTGATAATCCATAGTTTCTTTGTCCTTCCCTGGATGGATGAGGGTGTGAAACTAAGGGGCTATGAATATTTTTTCACCTGTTCCTAAAGTTAGAATTCCAGTTCATAGCATTGCCACTAGAATAATTACTTATTAGATTTGTCATTAATTCTAGTTATTTTTAATGCATTAGAATAAAGGCTGTAAGAACCAAGGGAACAGAAACATTGGAAGCTACTTCTCACACATCAGTGAAATAATAATATTCTATGAACTCAAAGTGGAACATGATCTTAAAAGAACAAAATTGCATTTGGAAAATTTATTTATGTATCAAAACTAATTATTGCAAGTTCCACCTCAGTAGTACTTGAGGATTTCATTACAAGATCTAATTGGACTTATATGTGCTGTAGAATTTTTTTATCTTTTAATTGGTAGCAGAGATCAAAGTAAAGAGAATGAAAAACAAACTTGGTATTTGTTTCATAAACTCATCTTCTGACTTCATTTGCATTTACATGGTTCCTTGGAGCTGCTCATAGAAGAGGCTTGTGTTAACACGCCAAAAGAGAATCTGCTCGTGTTTTTTCAGTTCAGTGCTTCAGAAATTTGTCAAAGTCATTCAGCCAGTCAGATCTTAATTACCAAAAGATGCTACTTCAAGTCAGTCCTGTGTATCCAGCCCTTCCTTATGCCTCTCTAGAACAGGTTTGGAAAAAAAGACAAGTAGGAGCTGTTGTGCCATTTTACTCCACTTTCCACTGCGTAGCTGCAAGTGTACTTTCCCAAGGGTGAGTGACTCCTTGTAATAGCTCATCTGAATTAAATTTGTGAGGCTGGACCACAGCCCTTTTAAACTTCACCCAACCCGGTAACATGAACATATTTGGTTGATTCTGTCTTAAATGCAGCCAAACTGAAACAGCTCCTTCAGACACCATGGATGCAAGAAAGAGAGTGACTGAATTCTGTTTGCACTGCCCAATGCTGTTTTGTGCATTGACTTCCACTAATGCCAACCTGGCTGGCACCAAATCCAGAAGGAGTATAGCTGTTCTGTCTTAATGGCATAAGTTAAAAATGAAACATATACGAAAATTAAAAGTCACTTTTTGCAGTACCATCCAACAGTTACTGGAGTTGAACCACTGTGAATGATGGTCAGCAAAATGTGTCTTGAACTGATGGGGAGACACTTCTGGAGTCAGTGATGAAGAAGGGACCTTAACACACTTTAGAGGTGGACTGGTGCAAACCTCATGAAGTTCAATCAAGCAAAGTGCAAGGAACTACACCTGGACAGCAGCAGTCCCAGGAACACCTAAAGGTTGGGTGGAGAAGTGCTTGAGAGGAGCCCTGCAGTGGACTGGGGGGCAGTGGTTGGGGAAAAACCCACCATGAGCCAGCACTCACAGCCCAGAAAGCCAATGGAATCCCAGGCTGTACCCAAAGCAGCGTGACCAGCAGGTCAAAGGAGGGGATTCTTCCCCTCTACTCTTCTCTTGTGAGACTCCACTTGGAGTGCTGCATCCAGTTCTGGTGTCCCCAACAAAAGAAGGACATGGAACTGTTTGGAGCAATTCCGGAGGAGGCCACAAAGTTGACAAGAGGACTGGAGCACCTCCCCTGCAAAGACAGGCTGAGAGAGTTGGGGCTGTTCAGCCTGGAAAAGAGAAGGTTGTGTGGAGACCTCATATCAACCTTCCAGTACCTGAAGGGGGCCTACAGGGAAGCTGATGAGGAACTCTACACCAGGAAGTGTCATGCTAGGACAAGGAGTAAAGGGTACAAATTAAAAGAGGGGAAATTAGGTTAGATGTTAGGAAGAAATTCTTTACTGTAAGAGTGGTGAAACACTGGAACTGGTTGCCCAGGGAGGTTGTGGATGCCCCAACCCTGGCAGTGTTCAAAGCCAGGTTGAATAAGACCTTAAGCAATCTGGTCTAGTGGGAGGTGTCCCTATCCATAGCAGCAGGGGTGGAAATAGATGATCTTTGAGGTCCTGTCCAACCCTTAACATTCTATGATTCTAAGTGGATTCTTCCAGTCCAGTGAAAAAATGGGTCTCTTAAATGTTAAGTATTTAAGCTGGCAAGTAAGGAGGCAGAATGAGCAACAGCTGCCAAGGAGACTGTAGAGTTCATTTTGTACTTACCACTCACAGGTTCTTGACATTCTTTCAAGAATACAACATGATTTGTTGCGTTTTACCAAAGACTACCTTTGTTCCTTCTTTTGTCACACTTTTATTTTACGTGCAAATTCAATATTTATGAGAGAAGTATTGCCTGTCAAAGTTTCCATTGGGAGGTATTTAATCTTTCCAAATTTTTATGTGTTTGAGCTGTGTGTATTACATCTGGAAGAGGCCTATTCCAGTCCTGGCCACCCAGCCTGGGAGAATGGTTTTATGTGTCAGATGTGTACCCCACCCCAGCCCCTTCGTTTGAAACTGTGAAAGTTGCCAGTCAAACTTTCTGGTTGTCCAGCAAGAAAAAGGCAGGTTTTTTCTAAATTTGAAAATACAAAAATAACTGGCAAAACTGTATTCACACCACAGACAGAAGGGGAGAGGGTGGAGGAACACTGTTTTCAAAGGCTCTTGACCTCCTTGCTGTGTACCTTGCTCTGTTGTTTTCCAGTGCTTCACTTTGCCAGGTAGAAAAAGGAAACCGCAACCTTTACACATAGATTTCCAAAGCAAAGAAGGCCAAACCATCATTGTTCAGTTGCTTTGGGAACTCAGGAAAGACAAAATGTGATGCTGACCCAAATGACACCATCATTTACTCTCTGTGATGGTCCTGGAATGTCTGCTTCACAAAAAAACTCATCCCATTTCCCATGGTATTTGGACATAAAATGAGTATTAAGAAGGATTTTTTTCAGAAAGCTGCTTTATTTCTTTTTCTCCATCTAATACTAACTCTTACCCTCTCCTTGAGATGGCCCAAGGGCTTCCATAGTAGATCCTTCGCTTTCTTTTCCAGATATTAATTAAAGAGCTCAATCCTCAACGCATTTATTATAATAAAAAAGCCATGCAGTGCAAAGCAATCTAATTTTCCCTACCTCACAGAGGCCAACAAAATGCCCACTTTGGGGCCTTAATAAAATGAAAGAGCTGCAGAGTTATTTAGAGCCAAGCTGAAGATTCACGTGTTTGAGTGGGTCATGGGTGCTTTATTATATGCTCGTCATTACAAAAAAAGTGCTTATTCTGTAATGAGTTCCAGGGTGACAGAAAGCAGGCAGAGGCTCTTGTAGGAGCAGCCAACATCTCACAGAAAGTATGTGCAATCCTGCCTCTGAATTATTAGCTTCTCACAGCTAAACAGCTGCAGAACTGGATGTGGCCCATGATACAGATGGGCTGCAGAGTAGCACATTTCTTCCTGAATCTACCAGTAGTGCATTTGTACCAGGTCATATAAATGGACAGATGGGAGGAAAGGTTCCAGCTTCTTTCTGCTGGTTAGTGTGCCCTAGTGACAATGCTGGGAAGTAAATCTTGCTCTTAGTTGGTATTTTTTCTATCTGAGAAAATGAAGATTTTTGAGAGATTATCATCTTCACACAGCATTAGAGTCCACATGAAGAAACTTATCTGAAATGCCTCACCTGCAGTGTGTACATTACAGGATACTAGGAAATCCAACCACAATATACAAAACCATAGGAAATCAGACTCCATTAGTTCATTTGGACTCTGAACTACATGTTTATATATGATGGTAATTCTCTTGTTAAGAAGCCTTTCACTGCATGAAAGTTCTCCTGCATTCATAATCCTCTGCCTGGAACATGCTAATCCTCCGTTTGCACAGGCGTGTCTATACTTTGAAATGTTAAATCATTGAAAAAAGACAGTTCACAGACCAACAGTCCAAAAACAGCTTTGGAGTTTTGGTATATCAAAATATACATGAGAGGCTGATCTCCCCCTGCCTAGGTAATCATTTTACATCTGTGTAAAATCAACTTCAAGCCTTTCCACTCTGATTCAGTTGAGTTCTGACATCCTTTATGGGTTAGTTCAAATGACAGCATAAGCGGCAAGACAACAGAAAATCAAGCACTGCGATTTGGATATGCCAGCTCAAAATGGATAAAGCAATAATAAAAAAGATTAGCATTGTGGCTTTCATGCCAGCAGACCTAATATCATTTACATACTCTACAGGAAAATAGGGACATAGGATTGGCAGAAACTGCCTGGGTCATTGAGTCCGGTCCTCTGCTACCACAGGCAACAATATCATCTAATCCCTTTCATAAATCCTGTGATTTGCCAATAAAACACAGGAAACACATGGGAGAACACTGCAGCTGTTCAGAAGAGCACAGAAAAACCCATAGCCTGTTTACAATTAAAAATGCAATGAAGTTATACAGGCTTTTAATAGGGATGAACCAAAAAGTTTGGGTTAGTTCAAGTTTACTCCAGTACTTTCTCCTGTGTAGGTGGGAAAGGGTTACATGTGAATATCTCATGCAAGAGATTCACATTCCCCTTTCACATATAAAGAAGTACTTTGAGATCTGAGTTTTGCTTTGAGCACCAGCATCATCCAAAATTGCCCATGGATCTTGAGTAATCAAGACTGGTTCAAAATTTCCCTTTATCTATCACTTGACATATATTCAAGATGACTTTTGATTAGGTTGCTTGTTGAATCTAGGAACAGCTAAACAAATCCAGAAGAGAGAACAGCCCAGCCTAATTCCTCTTTTGCATGGGATATCTGAGTCATTCATCTATGACATGGAGAGTTCTGAGAAAACAACTGATGTTTCTAAGAAACTTGTCTCTGTTCCATTTGTGATTCAGACATTTAATTCTGTCTTGCATGGTAAGTTTCATATAAATAATCAATTGCTAGTTGAGTTGGCTGCCCAAAGGGACAAATTCAATGGCAAGAAAAAGGGAGTAGTTGGAATGCCTCGCTGGGACCAATAAGACTAATGAGGAAACAGCTCATATTGTAAACTTCTAAAGAGTGCATGTCCAGAAGTTTAACCGTTTGCTGTTTCCTTGACAGTGGCTGATATTTCTGTCTGTATCTTAATAGGGGAATCATAGGTCTCTCTTTCAAAGCTCTTCATGCTGCAGACTGTATTATTAGCCAACCCATAAGCAGTAAATAATCAAGATATTTGAACCCATGCCAGAAGAAAAGGTCCAGACTGTCTCTTAAGCTAAAGAGAAACAGGCTGTTCCCTGCTTGTCCCCTACAAGAGACAGTTCTCAGTGCTGCATCAAACAAAGCAGGAAGAAATACCTAGCTGCAGAGGATCTTCTTATCAAATGTGTTCTGTCTGGACTGAATAACTGATGGTTTGGTCAACACAAGGTCAGAGGTTTAAGTGGTCTCCTGTTGTCACAAATTCAGAATGGAAAGAGGAGTGAGTTGGTAAGGGAGGAAGTTTAGCCAGTCCACAAACTGCCACAAACTCTGCTGACCCTTGCATATTTTCACTAGTCACTGTTTCATACCATTTTAAAAAACATAAAGTGAGGCCAAGCCTGTGCCTTTTCCAAACTGCTGTGAGATTACATGATGTCTGCAACATTGTTCTAGAGTGAACTTGTTTTTCACTTTTACTGTATATTGTATACTCGGCTTTCTATAGTATATGTAAGATCGTATTGCAACTGCAGATTTCCATCAGGAAAGAATATAATTATACTAGATAGCCCTTTGCTTGGGATTCTCCAAATGACGCAGAGAAGAAAGAGGCACTGAATCAAGGCATTGGTGCCCATTAGGAATATATTACAGATGAGATGTTGGAGGAGAGAGGAAAATGGCCAGTTTATAAAGTTAAGGGACCATTTTGTCAGATAATAACAAGAGGATATATGTAATAATCACCTCTAGCTTCAGAGCCTGGGAAAAGAGATGAGAGAAACAAAGAAGGAATGTGAGAAGGCTGTGGTTTAACCACAGACAGCAACCAAGCCCCACACACCTGCTCACTCACTGCCCACCATGGGACAGGGGAGAGAATTGGAGGGATAAAAGTGAGAAAACCCATGAGTTGAGATAAAGACAGTTTAAAAGGTAAAGGAAGATCTATGCACGAAAGCAGAGCTAAGCAAGGAACTCATTCACTGCTTCCCATGGGCAGACAGGTGTTCAACCACCTCCAAGAGAGCAGGGCCCCATCACACCTAATGATTACTTTGGTAAAAAAAACCATCACTTTGACCAT
Organism: Platysteira castanea; assembly: GCA_013397175.1. Taxonomy (NCBI): domain Eukaryota; kingdom Metazoa; phylum Chordata; class Aves; order Passeriformes; genus Platysteira; species Platysteira castanea. Next base: position 240,290 of record VYXC01002949.1, read on the forward strand.
CCCTCTCCCTCCTTCATCTTCTTCCCCCGGGTTTATAAGCTGAGCATGTTGCCATAAGGTATGGAATGTCTCTTTGGTCAGTCGAGGTCAGGTGTGCTGGCTGTGTCCCTGCCCAGCTCCTTGTGCACCCCCAGCTTCCCCACTGGTGGGGTGGGGTGAGGAGCAAAAAAGACCTTGAGCAGTGCTCAGCAGAGCACTGTTGATAACCCCCTGTTATCAACACTCTTCACAACACAAATCCAAAACACAACCACATGCTAGTTTTAGTTTTAAAATGTTAAAAGTACTTTCTTAGAAACTTTTTATTATAAGGTTATTTTGTTCTCACTTCTACTATTAAAAATTGAGACATCCCCTTGTCTTCAAGGAAGGGTATTCATCACATACCCCAAAAGAGTCCATTCACTCCCCGACAAACATTATATGCATATTCCCTGTCACGTGCTTAGATGCATATTTTAATTAGTTCTTTCTCTCTGAAAAAGCAGGGAAACTCAGCTACGTACAGTGTTCATAACAGTGTGACAAAATCACACTTTCACCACAGCAGGTGCAGCTAGTGAAATGAGCGTCCCAGAACTTCCATGTCCTCACAGAAAAACCCTGAAAATACCAGATACTACTGGCCTTCACTTTGATAATGGAATTTTTAGACTCCTCTTTCCAGTAGGTGCCGTGCTGATTCTCCTGACCATTACAAATACCATGTCTCAGTCCCTGCTGCCAGAAAGGAAGATGAAGGTGAGGAAATAAGTGCTATGGACCTGAGGCAGCACTGCTCATCCCAGGTCTGAGCTGAGCAGGGACTGAGCAGCTGGTCAGGTGATAAGATGAGAGGCACTGGTCTAAGGAGCTCCTGTCCAAGGAGTCCCAGGGATACACAGATGTGAAAAAGTATCTCTATCATAGGACCTTGAAATGCAAGACAGTGGGCAGGTAGCCTACACAGTATGTACAAATGAACACAGGAAAGGGCCACTCCATACATTGGGCAAAATAACATGGCATAGCCATGCCAAGACATGGCAAAGCTGATATCTCCTGAGATCAAGGGCAAGAAAATTATAATTCCTAACAAGAGCAAAAGCAAGAAACAAAAGAAAGTGAGAAGGGAAAGAGAAAATGAGATAAGGCAAGGAGGTCATCTAAAGCAGGTCCAAGCCAAAGTAATGTAAGCAAACCAAAGCAGGAAGAAAAGGACCAGGTACACTCACCCTTATGCAAAAAACAAGGAAGAACGGTCAATGCTGCCACATGTTGGAGGGCAGGAAAAATAAGTTAATAAAGGGCAAAAGAAACAGCAGCTAATTATGGTGTACTTCATGCCTCTCTTCTAGTAGTTAGCAACTGCAGCAGCAAACTTTCTGCTCTTCCTCTGTTAGGAGAGAGAATACTGACAAAATGCACTCAGACAGTGAAGGGTCCCCCGTGCCTTTCCTGCAGACTAGCACTCTCTATCCCTGTAAAAACACCTCCCACATCAGTGCTGCCAAAGACACATTGAGTTGCCCTTGAGGGAAGGAGATGTCACTCTGGTCTCTGGCCATTCAGTCATCCAGTTCCCTGTTCAGTGCTCTCATAGATGAACTGGTGGATAATAATAGGTAGGGACTGAGGAGAGAAATTGCCTGTTTCCTCCCCAGATTTGAGCCTGTGCAGCAACACTCAGCTGTCCACATGATGCATAAACAGTCTGCTGGTGGTTGTCTCAAGTCTACATCCTGCTGGGCAGAGCTCATTTCTATCTGAAGTACAAAAGCAGAGAGACTATGGAAATGTCACCAAATTACAGCAAGGTATTCCCAAGGGAAAAAAGACATGCTAGCCAGCAAGTGTTTTCAAAGCATGTTAATAAATTGTTTGTCTCACATGCCAGCTCTCTCCCACCTCATTCCCATTCCCACTGAATAGATACTAATTGAAAATTATGTTTTCAATGTGAAGCCTTTTTCTAATTTAGTCTTGTTTAAAAGCTTAGGGATCTTATTGTTTGTTATATTTCAAAGTGATTTTCATGAACTCCCCAGGGAAGCCAGCAAATGGCACTACCAACATTTTGCTGGCAGACACCAAGGGTTTCTACTCAGCACAGAATATTCATGTGCTCCAAGAAACACAGATTCTTGAGGTAGAGGAGACAGCTGAAGAGCTCCAGTGCAAAACACCTAGGAAATTGTTGTAATATCTATTCCTCTTCAGCATTTTTTGTAGTCCTTTAGCAATCATGGTATGCACAGAGCTCCATTGAAAATTTAAATAATTTTAAAATATTTTTCATAGGAAAGGTAGAATTGCCTATATAATATAGTTAGACATAGTCAAAAAGATGCCTTCCAGGCTGTAAGTCTCATGTATGCATCACCCTGTATTCTCTAAAATCTCTTCATTGAATTCTATACACTCCCACACATTATTGACAAATGAGTATACAAAGCATGAAACATTCTGTATTTACCCAACAAAGTATGTAATCATGCACTCAGGCATGCACTACACACATGCCTGTATATTTGACACACACATGATGCCAGACATCGTGCATATGCACATATTTGTGCATTATGTTATGTAAGAGTGTCTTTGCAGATCATACAAAGCACAGGAACAGCCTGCACCTTACAACACACACCTGCAGGATCTGCACACAGCCAGACAGCCAGTAAAGTTCAGATGACTTATATCTGTGTGCATTAACAAAACTTGTGTTTACGACATTTTCCAATTTGTATGCATGCAATACATGCTCGTACATTCATTTACTTAATGAAGTATGGTATTGAGGCGAAAAAAACATTAAGGAGTACAGTGAGGTCTTCAGAAGAGAAGTTGTTAAACAGCAAGCCCAGTTCCTATTATTATGACTTTTCAGATTGGTGTAAGACCTGGTCTGCATGTAAGAGCTTAGTTGGCACAGCTAGGTTAAGAACATAAAAAACAATCCCATTAATTGACATCCCCATGACAACAAAAGTCTCAGAGCTATGCCAGAAAAAAACCTCTCTGGCAGTCTAATTTCTCTAGTTCAAGAAATGGGAGAAGGGAAAAGAACATTTTGCGTCTTTTTCAGAGTAACTGGAGATTCAACTTGCCATCAAATTTTTTCCAATATAACAAAGGCGTGCATGTACTTAGGATGATTTTCTGCATTAGAGTGACTAAAGTGCTGGAGAAATACTATTCCATCCTAATCAAGTTCCAAGTCGAAAGGAATTGGCTGCTTAGAGATCTTATTTCAACTATGACTTGGAGCACAGCAAGTGCTGCGGTTTGTGTGGTTTCCATAGCCATGTTTACACAGCCTGCTACAGCCCACAGTGTGTCATCCAGGTGACACAGGCCTTCCATTATTAAGGGCTATTTGAGCATATATTCCAAGTATTCCAGGTATTTCACCCACACTGACGAGATTTTTCTGAAGTATGTCTGGATAACATTGCCAGAACCCACTAAAAACAAACCTCAGTCCTCAAAATTCTTCTGTCTCTTTTGTCACTGTCTAGCTCCTTCTGCGTAGCCACTGTCATTTTCATACTTGTATCAGCCAGCACAGATGAAAACAGTGCTCCATGCCATTGCAAATGCCACTGCAAATACACAGAAGCTGTGGAAAAGTTTTCACAGCTTGCTGCCATGTGGCTTTAGCACTTCCAATCTGTCACTGCGCTGCAGAGCAGCCCTCACGTGTTTTCAAAAGCAGTGGCAACAGCTGTCTCACCAGCAGCAGCCTCGGGAGCAGTGGAAGGTACAGGATGTCAGGCTGCTCAGTGTGGGAGCTGGGTCAGCATCCATGGCTGAATTTATCAAGCAAAAGGCAAGTGGTGGGGAATTTCATAGAATGGGTTGGAAGGGGACCTTGAAGTTCCAACCCCTCTGCCACGGGCAGGGACACCTTTAAGTAGACCAGGCTGCTCAGAGTCCCATCCAACCTGGCCTTGAACACCTCCAGGGATGGGGGATCAACATCCCTGAGCAACCTGTTCCAGTGCCTCACCACCCTTACAGTTAAGAATTTTTTCCTAATATCTAATGTAAACCTGTTCTCCTTCATTCGCCCTTGTCTTGTCACTACACACTCTTGTAAACTCTTGCCCCATCTTTCCTGCAAGTTCCCTTCAAGTACTCTAAGGCTGCAATTCCTCACCTCAAAGCCTTCTCTTTTCACAGCTCTCTCAGTCTTCCCTCACGGGAGACATGCTGCAATCCTCGGACCAACTTGGTGACCCCTCTCTGGACTCACTCCAGCAGGTCAATGTCCTTCCTGTGTTGAGGACCCCAGAGCTCCAGCTGAGGTCTCACCAGAGCAGAGGGGCAGAATCCTCTCCCTCACCCTGTTGGCCATGCTGCTTTGGATGCAGCCCAGGATATGTTTGGCTTTCTGGGTTGCGAGTGCACGTGGCCGGGTCATGTCCATCTTCTTATCTCCCAGCACCCCCACGTCCTTCGCAGCAGGGCTGCTCTCCTTCTGTTCATCCCCCAGCCTGTGTTGATATTGTGGACTGCCCCAATCCAGGTGCAGCACCTTGCACTTGGTCTTATTAAACCCCATGATATTCCCAGGAACCCATGTCTCAAGTTTGTCCAGCTGCCTCTGGATGGCATTCTGACCTTCATGTGTGTCAACTGTACCACTCAGCTTGATGTCATCTGCTGAGGGTGCTCTTGATCCCATCTTCCATGTCATTAATGAAGATACTAGATAACACTCATTCTAATACAGACTCCTGAGGGACATCACTGTTGCCCATTGGGACTCTGAGCCATTGACCCCTACCCTCTGGATGCAATCATCCAACCAATTCCTAATCTATCTAACAGTCCACCCATCAAATCCATCACTCTCCAGTTTGAAAAGAAGGATGTTGTGGGGGACCGTGAACTGGCAGCATGAAAATGCAGAAGTTTGGAGGCAAAATTTAGAGATGAAACCTATCCTAAGTGAGCCCAGAGAAGCAGCAGACTCACATTGAAATGTCCCAGGACATAGGAGTCATGGCATGGCAAGTCAGTGATGACCATCATAGCAGAAAGGCACATTGCATTCAAACTTCAGCCTGCAGAAAATTAACATCCCAATCATTTTATGTCTTTTCAGTGAAGGATGGACTACCCATTATCTGTCCCACTAATTTGTCCTAGCCAGTATTGTATGCATGTGAAACTTTTCGACAAAAGTAGAATAAACTGAGTATACACCAGTCATCTGTCCCTTTTCCATAGATGCTCTTTGTGCTAAACAATTCATGGATGCTACGTCTATTTTTAAATCTTCTTGCCAAATGTCATATTTCACAGTCCCATTTTCTTACCCCTCAAGATGTTTTGTCTCTAATATTGCTGTATGAATGTTCCACACAAACAAGACAATCAAAGACTATGAAGAGGGCTGGGTTTTCAGGCTTTACCCAGCCTTTCCCGTGTGGAAAGACACGCATTATTTTGGGCTCCAAACGAGAGTGCCAATTGACGGCAGTTAATGCACACGGCACACGCTTTGTCGGGGCTGTGGGAGCTTCTGAACTACAGAACAGAGGAGCATTACTAACATGTTCACAAACCATTTAAAAGGATGTTCTAAATCTCCTACACACTGTGGCAGGGTAAGCAGTAAGAGGGGTACAAGCAGACTGCTCTTGCGTGTACAAAGCAACCTGAAAAAAGAAATATAGGGGGAAAGAAAAACCCAGCTCTATTTCTCTAATCCCTTTTTTCAGCTGAATCTGGAGAGGTGACTTGGAACAGAGTAGGTGTAAGGTTTTT